>VOMN01012985.1:0-40510 GCA_014899125.1 Orchestia grillus
CTTCGGTTTTGTATGAGAACCTGTCGTCTGGGTGCTTTCCATATCTCATATGTTCGAACTTGCCTCCATTGAATTCCATGTTGTTTGACCGTGCCCATTTGTAGATTTTGTCAAGGTCTTCTTAAAGCAAGAGTCTCAAGTAAATGGCAAAAAATATAGAGCTGTTGAATGAAGGTTATGCTGTGCGAACAAACAATCCAGCAGTAGTTCCAGCAGCAACAACAACGTACAACAGCAGTAACAGCGGTAACAACAGCAGCAATAACAGTTTTAGCTACAATAACAGTTGCAGTGGCAGCAGCAGCAACAGCAACAGAGGCAGCGGCAGCAGCAGGAGCAGCGTAGCGAGTTCTCACGCGGTGGCTGCGGTGGAAGAGGCAGCGACTGCGGTGGAAGCACCTCCACATCCTCCTGACTTTCCCTTTCAGCAGCAGCAACGCAAGGGGCACGCTCGTGCTGCCCAACATCCTGCTCGCAGCGCCCTGCAGCGGCCGTGCAGGCTGGCGGCGCTGCTCCGAGCTGTCATTAACCAACGGAATGCCTCTTGAAATTTTGCTCCTACTCTCCTCATATGGAGGGAAATGTTCGGCAATAATATCTATAAATACAATCATACTTAAAACTACTTTAACAAAAATATCAGCGAGTGCAAATCAGCGTAAGGACAAAAGAGGAAGTAATTGCTTTGACATCGACCTTTCCCTTTCTCATCCGAAGAATGTGGTTTGCAGATACAATCTTCGGCCTATACAGGCACATCTTTAGCTGCGCCCTACGGAGTCAGTATGCTTTATGATCGGTGGAATACTCAATGGTTATTTATCCTATTGAAATGAAAGAACACTTTCTCTCTAGCCACTCAAAGATATAATCATCAAGTTAATTATAGGTTTTCTGTTGAATTTATGCAAAAAATTCACGAAGCAGATTTATCAATTAAACTTTCGTAAATAATTTGACGTTGATCTAAACCAAAACTTTGATGGCAAATTTTCTTTCCAAAATATTGCAATAAACTTTGTTATTTCTAATCAGAGCACGATCATTTTTTGAACATAAATAAATTTGATTTGAAGGAGACTACTTTTTTGAGCATAAATACATTTGATTTGAAGGAGAGGCAGTGAGTGACCTAAAGAGGTTTCACTGGAAAATTACTTCGGAGACACCAATGAATGGCATACGCTCGCACTCACAGGATAGAGGACAGAAAACGCCATTCCGAACGATTGTACATATGACGAGTAAGAAAGGGGGAGAAAATTTCGTTGTAAGTCCTCGTACGCTAGACTTTGTAGCGCTGAAATTTTGGTCGAGAAGGTAATATAGTAAAAGTTTATATCATATACGAAAACTAAAAACCGATGTGATCATTTTATTGCGTTCAATAGTTCATACTTAGTAAAAGCGGAAAAAAAGAAAAGTTATAAAATTTTTACAATTGTACCTCAATACGTAAGCTGTAGGGCGCTCTTCATGAGCTCACCGTGAGTGATTTCAGCTCCGGAAAAACGTGCATGCAAATAACGTACAACTCATATTTTTAATTTTTCCTAGATCATGTTCTACGAACATAGTGTGGAGCGTAACAAAAAATTTAATTAGTAAAGAGTTAGCTAACAGTATTATGGATTTCGCCAGACATTTAGATTATGATTGCACTTATGGCAGATGTTATTATGCACTTTTCATATATTTTTATTTTAAAGCATTTTACATAGTTTTATTCATTAGAATTTATTGAAGTAATTCTAGTGTTTCCGCGCAGGTTGACACAGAGTTGTTGTGCATGGTATTTGCGAAAAAAGTGTTTCGTTTGCAAAAGTAGGACAACGTTCTGAATGAAAAAATTGAGTCAAACGAATATAACACAAATTGTGTCAAACGAATATTATACTAATGGGTCAAACGAATACAATGCAAATTGTGTCAAACGAATATAATACAAATTGGGTCAAACGAATACAATACAAATTTGATCAAACGAATGCAATACAAATTGGGACAACGAATGCAACACAAATTGGGTCAGACGAAGCATTCAGCACATACTCATCTAGAAATACAGAAAGATGAGGATCTGAAACGTGTGTGCATGCGTAAAGGAAATTTATCTTCAATTGAAACTTGTGAGCGTGTATACATACATCTGTTGGTGTTAATACGCAGACGAACTTGCATGAGTGTGCATATGAACAGTAGCGTTGATACGTAGGTGAATGTTCATCAGTGCTAATGCAACTGGAATGAAGTGTGACTGTTTAAACACCTTGCAGTGTGTCTAAATACATAAGGTAGGTGAATAATTATGAGGATTTTAGTAGGAATACAACTATATCGAAGAAGAAATAGACTTTAATCACTTAAAAAATTCCATATATTCAAAATTAAAACCTGAGCGTCTGCTCTGAAATAGGATCTATTCTTACAAACACTTATCTGAACCCTCCAGCTGAAATTTGGATAGGAAGTCTGAACTTTGCATGTTCCAATGAGCATGCAAACTCTCTCGGTTTTGCTTGTAAATTTCTTCAAATCTTCAATTGTCGATGGCGGTCGCTCGATATTTAACTTCTGTCTGTCGTGTGTCGGCGAGTGTGTTCCATCAAATTCTTTTATCATTCATTTGTGTAAAAAAACCTGTGAAAAACACTGTCAATTTTCAGTCTCGTGACTTGAAAAAATTCGTTTTCGATGAGAGATGTAAAAATATGCGTAAAATTCCTGTATTATAGGTACGACTTTATAGTATTTTTCCCTAATATTTATAGAGATCGTAAATTTATGTACAAGACATTCCTTGAAATATTTAGAAGCACTCCATACATAGCTCGTGCGAGCGCTTTTTTTTCCACAAAAAGAGTCTCTAAAAATACTTCACTGCAATGATTTTCCTTCAGTGTGATCGAAGCTATAAGAATTTGCTCATATTTTCGAATATATCTTTAGAATAATATGTAAGTCAATATTCAAAAAATCAATACGTGACATTTAAATGGATGATTGTGTTCACACAAGACAACGCCACGTCACATTCAGCGAACGCAATTAAGTATTTCTCCTCACTGGTCGTTGCTGGCAACACTTAGGAGGCATGGCCATCTTTTCAAGTTAGATCTGACCTGAATTTGAGACATAATGAAAAGCTTCATGATACATAATAAATCGATTCAGATAGACCGTAATTCGCCTCAAAACCAGCATCATGGGATCTCTGATAATTTACTTCGAGACTCGTTCCTGCAGCTACGTTGAAAAATTTAACACGAGTAAGAATCATGTTTTCGGCATCGTGGTAGGAATTGGATATTGCAGTAAAAAATAACTTCATACTGACCAATGTACAATGAACGTGTAATTTTTCCCTGGTATTCATGGTTTTCATTTTTCATCGCTGTAAATCTCTTTTGAACATTAATTCATGCTGAGAAATTTGTTGCACAATTATCGTTGATCGCTGTAAAAGTAATTTTCAAAAATATTATTTTTCTTCAAATATTATAGATAGCCTTGCAAGCAAACTGAATTCGTAAGTCGTCTGAAGAAAATTAGATAAACTAAATTCAATTTTGAAGCGCATTTTCTCTTCTGTGCATATTATGAAGAAATTATAATGGACTGTGGGCATGGGTTGCCAGCGCCAGTCAGGAGTGTGATCGTTGCTAGCTTGAATTGCGCGTCGAAATCTATTTTAATTTGATCTAAAATTCTCACTTGTTCTTTTATTTCAAATCAGGTTTCAAGTTGTTTGTACCTTTTGAAGCAGAAAGTTCATCACATCAGTTTCGTCAGGTGATGGGCAAGAAGTTCAACGAAGCAAAAACGACTAATTTGGGCTTTCTAATCAAGCAATAAGCGGTGGCGAGTATGTTCTCTTCGCATATCTTGCACTTCGTAACACTGTCGAGGCGTGAAATTAACCAGAGTCAGAATGATCGAAATTCTGAGTCCTCACCCCGAAATTTGTCACAGTCATTCTATGGGCACAGAATTAAGACGTACTTATTCGGTTATCGATTCACTTAAGCTCTGATTGAAACAAGCTTTAGTCATTAAGGTCAACTTTACAAGAATCTAAGAGGAGAGAAAGTTTTTCTTGCAAGGCTTTGTTGTTGGCGGCTTTTGTAAATGATGAGCACTCTGCTACTGCTGCGCAACTGAAGCCGGCAAAATTATGAGTCATTAATTGGAAGAAGGTAGTCTTAGCCACTCATACAGTAATTAGTCATTCATCAGTAAGAATTATGAGTAATTCTTCTTCGTAGTTGTTAAATGGTAATTTTTCGCTCCAATTGCATTGTCCTTATCATAAATTCCCCAATGTCTAAGGAGGCTTTGGAATGCTCTAAGAAAGATAAAAGCCTTCAGTGAAAGCTATCATCCGAGCGCGGCCACAATGAGTGGGATTTACGATGACGTAAGTTGACGTGTACGAAGCGATGATTAAACACTTCGCATAATGGAATCATACCTCGAAAGAAGCACGTATACTAATAAATATTGGAAACTGCGTGTGATTGAACAAGCATAATATGTTCTTGTTTTTTACTGTTATCCGGTATCATACTATGTACTTATCGTCACCAGCTCAATTCTCAAAAGTGTGTCGAGCTACCTGATGTTATTTCCGATTCAAAGACTGAGGTATTTTGGTTAGTTTCCAAGTAAAGTGCGAGTTTTATTTCTTCATATACATCTCTCTGGTATGTGTAGTGAGCCGGTGACTTGTCGCAAAATATTTGATATTTTCAGTTCCAACATAACCTTGCCGGAAAAGTAATGCTTTTCTGATTTCATCTTTTGAGATCGCTGAAATAAAACAATTGCTGTGAATGGATGGGGGAAGGTAATTATGTTCATGCTGTGTTTCTTTAAAACTCTGCCTGGTCAATAAATTTTATAGGGAAGCTTATGCAGCAATTCATCGTTTTCCAAAGCCTGACTACTAAAATAAATGGGGATTATTTGTAGCTTTATCCGGAGTTCAAATTTAGCTAATATCCCCATTTATTTTAAGGAAATTTGCAATGAAGAATTTGTGGCGTAGTATTAACTTTTTATGTTATGTATATCCAGAATTAAAATTTACTAGGACCAGGGCAGCTGGAATTATTAACGATCAGCAAAAAAACATTGCTGACTTTCTGGAAACGTTTGCTGAATATTGAAATGTTAACAGGAAAATATTGTTCGAAATTGATGTGATCTGAAAATCAACGAGATGATAAAAGTAATTTGAATAAGTTGGACACGTCATGTAACCGGGCTATAAATGCGGTCTTTCACCGAGGTGACAAAATCTAAATGGCATTTTAGTATAATGATATCAATCAAATATACTAAGATTTATCTCTGAAAATTCAATCTCTCGAATAGAGCTCGTTCATGCCAACGCGAAAACCAGGTTTGAAGTTGTTAAAAGTTACATCAGCCGACTAATTTTCTGACTTTAAATTGCAACTAGACTGACGGCTCTAAGCCCCCTCATCAACATGCAAACGCTACCCAGGCCGCCAGTCTAATGCGATGCCTGCATTGCGTAAGGTCAATGGACGCAGTACATCAAACCATTCTTCTTAAACTAGCACTTAGCCCCGTGAGTGTCAGTTTCCGGTGTACTTCCTCGTTCGAGAGTTCGCATCTCCAAGGCGTACTCCGCTTCTAGCCGAAACACATTACAGAACTTGAATCTAATATCTCGGGGTATCGCTGGAATATTAAGCTATTTTCAAGTGTTTTCTTTAGAGGTGACAGAAGTCTTGGATGCGGGGGCTGCTCACGCCGCTAAACGAACAACCAGTCTGCTGAAAGTAACGGAGCTGCGAGCGGCGAAGATTCTAACCATAAAAAACTTGCACGGAGGAAGTCAAGAGGAAGAAGCTCCCTTTCGTTGAGCACGCATCTTCGGCACTTTCTCCCTTGACGCTCATTTGCGAACGTTACGCCGCGGAAAGTTCCGGGCATAACAACAATCTGTCCGTCTTAAGATCCTTCCTTAGAAGCGAATAAATGTCCTGTTTTGATGACCCTAACATGAAGCATGAGCTGTACAGCTACGATACTGAGATGCGAAAACGGAGAGGCTTTAATAGTCGTCCGCTCAAATTGCTGAATGTGTCGAAGCCCTTGCTCGCACGAGAGGCAATGATCTGAGACGGTGTGCAAGAGAGTTCCTAGCGTGGGAACTTCTTCCACCGTCGGAGTATGGCGTTCAACCCGGGCTGTTCACATCCAAATCTTGTGAAAGAATAACACAAACTACAGAAGATGAAAAATTACGTACTATAGTCATCTGGTAATTCTCCACATGGTAAGAGGTAAGAAAACGAAAAATTATGAAATTGTTCTTCTCTACAAATTCTTCTTATATGATAATAAGTAAGCAAATATTACAAATTTTCTCAACCAGGAGAAGAGTTTCGATGTCTTCCAAAGCAAAAATACGGCATCATCGTATAGCGACTGTTTAACAAAGCGCTATCAACACATGATTACATCTCCATTGCAGGACATTGTCCCTGGTATCACCTTAAGTTCGCTAACAGAATTAGGAAGCTCACCATATGCAAAACACGCAAACTGAGCCATCCCTAAAGAGAAAAAGTTCCCAGGTCTGCCCTCCAGCATAATTTTCTAACACTCGTACAGCTGCGACGACGTGGCTTTGGTCAGACGAAAGGCGACTTTCAAAAGAAAGGGAAAGGACGTTGGTTGCTGCTGGGTCTCCAAAGTGACGCTCCTCGCCAATTTCGCTCATGAATCTTGAGGACGTTCGCGCTAAGTATGAAGGTTCTCCTAAATGTACTAACGACCGGTTACAAGAAAAGCTCTGTCATGCAAATCCACATCAATGTCATCACTGAAAATTTTTTCACTGCTCATTAAAGGTTTTTTAGTTACGCATGACTTTAATACTTCATTTAAGCAGTACGCTCAAACAAAAAAAAAACAAGGATCAAGAGTTTATAAATGGAATATATACATCGCCGGTTCATTTAACGGGGATTGAAATGTAAGTTTGTTGGAAAGTTGGTGAACTGAAATCCAAAATATACTCGAACTTAGAAAATAATTCTTAGTATCATGGTACACGGGCAGCATGATATGACATCGAGATAATAATTATTTTGACTTGAATACATTTTAAATGAAGCGAGATTCACTTGATGATGTACAGGAAGCTATGAATTCGCATCTTTGAGTTGACTGCAAATAGAACTTTTTCTTCCACGGTTTTTAAGATGGAAGATAGACTTATATTATACTTGTCCGAATTTCGAAAGGGTAATGTGAATCAAAAGAGTGATTTTTATCCTCTACCAGAGCTTATAGGTTTATCATTATACCAGAGTTTCAGCCTACGACTGGGCTAGTAGGTGAAAGCAAGTGGGCTTCCTGCTCGGAATTTATGAATGTGCTTAATATTCAACTCACCCGCCTGCTATTTTGAAACTGTAATACATTCTTCAAGCGAAGCTTATCCAGCGGTTATGACTCTAGCTCTCATCGGCTGTTCTTACATCGGAAACATTACAAAAATGAGCATCGATTTTCTACAAGCGAGAGTTCGAGTTCAGAAGCATGATGCCTAGCAGTCTATACTTCAAGAGCTGCGAAGCGCTTTCGCATTTCGTACGGCAGTCCAGTATCACTAAAGTGAAGGATCATCATCCTGGTCGGCCAGTTTGTCCGGATGTCGCAAGTCAGAGATCGATGGGTGCGAGTTATGACTCGCAACGGAGCGTTTATGAAAGGGTGACATGCATTATTGATGGTCCTTAGTAGCATGCAATCAGACGACCGTCGCACAAAAGTGAAACTGAAAATTTAAAAACAGCTAGAAGAAGAGTAGTAGGAGGGCAAAGCGAGATCTGAATGGCGTGACTACAAAAGCCAGAAAATCCACGGCTTGTCCGGCATGCATCTTTGATCTTTTTGCGTCGACTTTGACAGATGAACATGGGTCAGCAAATTCCTTGCCGGATGGACAGAGAAAGCTGTGCTCACATGATGCGTGACACCTATCGGTGAATCTTAAAATCTAGAAATATGTCTAATGAACAATATTTCAAGAAGTTTACTTTAATTGATGAGCTATTATGAGTATTTTATGCAGAATAATGAAGTATTCATTGATAGGGTTATTTTATGTAATGCTCATTTAATTTTAAATTTTTAGCACGCATGGAATGATTCACATTCACTTGAAAAGTGGAAGAGCACTTATCTCTGCCGCCATGCATAATAGCCCTTGTAGAAGCAAAAGAGCCCCAGGCTCTGAAAACGTAATTGGTGCTTTTACGACAGGTTCTTATGACATACATGTTGAGCAGGCGCCACAGACACGATATTTTTCGTAGATCTCACACTGAAGAACATCTGCCTTCCTAACTCAGGTTTTACGAAAAGAAGTAGGCATGCACGTGCACCAGCCGCCCCTCTACAACAGACCAACTCGCTGTACTCACCGCAAAAGCTGGTCTCGGCTTCATCGTCGCTCCCGTCTCGCTCTAGCTGCAGTTTCGTTCAACAGTCCGTTTCAGCTAACAAGACATTGTCTTTTGCTCGTTTTTTAGATAAGCGTTGCTCATGGGAGCGTTCGATAATAGATCCTTAAATTGTCGTCGTCTGTAAGAGAAAAGAAGAAACGTGAGCCACGAACCCAAACAACAATTTGAATTATTTATTCTAAATCTGTCCCAAATGAAGTCGTAAGGAACGTAAGATTAGTATGGAAATATAAATTTGCATTCTTAGTGTGCATTATTTTGCAGGCTAGTTTATCTTTGGTGGAAGATATGCGAATGAATGACACAGATGAATAGCTGTCCTTCCTTGGCTTTGTGTGGTAATTCACACCATTAATATCGTTAAAATTTATGATTAGTGAAATTTTTCTAATAATATCGGAAATGTTTTATTTGAATACAGTACAATTATCTTCCATTTTCAGTGGGGAATAAGGTCGTTTCTTGTTACGTAAATTAATGAGAAAGTTGTTCCTTTTGACATTATTAGAGAATTGTTATATTTGAATAGGAGCAAATGTTCGTGGAAATGGAACCAGTTATGAAACATGTACAGTAAAAATAGAATTAGCATTATGAAGCGAGCGTTTCTCATGAAACGTGAAATATACTTCACAGATTTTCCGAGAATAAAAAGTTCTCCCACATTGACCAAAGTCTCTCCTACAATTCGTAGTTTCCATAAAATTCAAAAGATATCAGAGGAAAGCTTCTACACCTTCAAGCACTGGGGAAAACTTCACTGCGGATACAAAAAAGTCTTTCGATCACAACACGGGGCCACACCATCTGTCCCTCGCAGCGTCCTGAACGTCTGTGCCGCTGCCTGTTGGCACGATGACTTCTAAGAGAGAACAAAACGTAGCGCAGAGGGTCTCTTTCTTATATACTTTCCCGTCTCTCCGTACCACGGCCCTGGACTTCGAGTAGTGAAACTCAGCCGGTGGATGGAACGGGGGGTACCTATTACATAAGTTGATTATGAGCTTCCCACTCCCTTCCGTGTCAGCAATTTAGATACCTCGGCTCTGGAACAATAAGTTCACAGGGCTCATTTTGCTCAGCTTAAACAGGCCGTGTCGTGAGCAGCGTGGAGCGATGAGTGCTCAACACGTCAACGACATTGGCCCTCACGTCACTGCACTGTCAGTTATGGTCCCCATTTTGTCAATTATGAAAATTGCTGCTTGATGATACATATTATGTACCGTTTGTTATTGCTAGCTTAGAAATTACACTCACAAATGCATTGAATCCAGCCAGTAGTATTTGTTTTTATCGTGTCTAACTAATTCACAGTGCAAACAATTTGTAAATGAAATCTGAAATTTAGCTTTCTTTTCATTGATCGCATCTACAGGTCAAGCAAACTTCATCTTAAATGACAGTTACATAATTCTCAGTTGAATCACCTTCAAAATTTGAAATTTTGTGGATGATTTTGTTTCATGTTTTCTTACTAAAAGGTTAAATGAAACAGAATGTCGTTAAAGTTATTCACAGTTTAATCTCTCAATTTATTAACCGTCATCGAATCTAACATCTGACATGATATGCTGTATTTATAAGATCGGAAATATTAAGATCGAGGAGTGTTTGAGGAATCCCTGAGGTGATACTGGAAACTGAGTGCAAGTTGGTGGCAAGGAATTAGACTTGTGCAATTTTGGAAATGAACGGAGAGCTACAGCGTACGCACGGATGGGACAAATAATTTCACCTTCCATTGTTATACATGAGCTTCAATTCTTTATGAGAAAGACTTAATTTCTGTACCCACTGGAGATATGGCAAAAGGAGAGCTTACTGCCGATGAAAAAGAATGCCACAAAATTCCGTACGTAGAGCAGGGTTTCCATTTCAAGTAACAGAGGATTGATGTTAAGACAGAGTGCGTTGCGAAGTGCATGAGACTAATGATATATAATATACCCTACTCTCCCGATACGAAAGTTCCCACGTCACTCTCCCGAAACGAAAGTTCCCACGTCACTCTCCCGAAAAGAAAGTGCGCAGCGTCTTGACTGGGGCATGACATAGGTTATGCCAGTTATTTACTACACCAGCTGGTACAAGCTCTGTCATCAAAATGCCTTGGTATCATTTACTAAGCATTTACTTGGGACTTGAGTTTTCCATGCTCAAGATCGTTACACTTGTCCAGATCCCTAAACGTTCAGTAGAAAATCCAGATCGTGCTCCTAAGTTTCATTTCGAATCTGTGCAATATTGTGATCACGTGGAAATAAGTAACAAAAAGTGTTTATAAAATACCCTATTTTTGGCATTTTTCAATTACATCACGCATTTCTTACATCTTTTTTGAAAGATAAATTTCGAGCTTCACATGTTTTTTTAAATTTGCGTATCAGGCAAATTGTTCAAATTATCTGAATAGAAAAAAATCCTGTCTAAATAAGTCAAGCAGTAGGTTTCATGTAAAAATAAAACCAGTTTGTCTTATGAAGTTAGTCGATATTACTTTATGCATCCCTTTTTAACAGATTATCTTGAAATTTAAGCGCCTTACGCTGGGCCTAAATAATTTAATCATTAAATTTTTATTTCTTATTCCTGCTGCAGTTGACGATGATTCTTCGCAGATGTATTATGCCAGAATTTCTACATTAGTGCATGTTAGATAACAGAAATTTGAAAGTGTCAGAATTCCAGTTGTGCTGTGGCTCACTCTTTACCTAGCGTTGAGGTCACTGAATTGTTCGGGGATTGCCAGCTTATCATTTCCAGCGACACCAATTCACCTGAAATTACGCACTCCATCTTCAAAGTTATGAGTGACATCCTGCATCAGGTACAATGCCTTAATTGGAGAAGCGTTTTTGGCACTTCAGCGAAAACTTAAAAGCGCAGCTGTGCTTTCAGTTTCTGCTACAGAATGTGTTGCGGATTCGCCGAAAGAAAAACAGCGTGAACAAAAAAATCGCCGAGTCTAGAGAATGGTGAATTAGTTCACGAGTCTTAATTTTCCTTGACACGGAAAGCTGTAAGACATCTTGTTTATTCAAAGCTTCTTGTTCTCGTACATGCCGGAAAGGAATAATGGTCAAGTCGGTTTGATACGCTAGGAATTTAGTTCCAAATTATACCCTAAGAATTTAGTTCCGAGATGGTTATATAAACTTAGGATTTAGTTCTAAATTATTCGCTAGGAACTTAGCTTAAAAATTTCCCATTACAATACGCTAATGAAAGGCTAACATGCGTTAGTACCATAACTTTTATTCATTTTTGTTGACGACAAAAAGATTCACTATTCGAATTTACTTGGCAAGTCATGAGCAATGATAATCACGGGTGTTTGTAATTGCCAACTCTGCTCTCTTCCTATGAGCGTATCCTAACGTGATGCATGTTTTGTAGTCTATGGCTTAATTTCTGATAACGCAGAGACATTTTTGGAATAAAATAGTTAACCATGCTACGAAACTGGCGTAAAACTCTCAAAATATGTAAATATTAAAGTCGGTTGCACTACTGTAAAGTTAAGGGATAATCGCTGGAGAATCACTAAGTCTTGTTTTTGAAAATGTTTGCATCTGAAATTGGTAAGTTTCTCCATCATCCATTTGTTTTTTATCGTTGGGCTGCGAGTTTCTTGAGAGTTCGAGTAGAAGTGTAAGCTCGTTTCATTGAACGGCAATTTCCTTCCGTGGCAGCTCATAACTTTGTACCTTGACGTTCATAACAAACACGTCTCAAACAATATATATATATACTCGTATATATTCTGGCTGGTGATTGGTCCCTTTCGGCAGCCCGGCAACCATCGCTTAACCCTAATTCAGGATATCATAGTGTGTAAATTGTTGTTATTCGAGAGCGCTGAGTTTAAGAGTACGTTACTCGAGTCGACAGGCTATGAAGATGGCGACACCAGTGTTAAGGAACACTACTTGATGTTCCCCAGAGGTTAATGTCTGCACAGGACGTAAGTACTGTCATGGCCGTCCCAATAAGTTGCGAAGGAGATACCTTTCAGGTTGGAGTATTTCAGACCGGGTCCAAGTCATTTGAAGATATGTATAAATAATTATGTTGATGGTTGCAACCCGAAACTCCCTCTGGTAACCCCCACAGCAGTCACTTCATCTCCTTATCTCGGGGCTGCTGGTCTCTATCCCCCAGCCGTTGTTTGCATGGCGCTGCTCGATTGTATATTTTTTCTACAATGTGCATTGAAAGTTTTGAATTTAGCTGTTCTTTTTTTGTGCAGAGGTCGAAAATTCATTTCAGAAGGCGACATGTGTAATGAGGCATGCGAATATCAACAAATCCACTACAACTCCAATGATTTCTAACAAGAGCTAGCGCTGATGTTCGTTTTTCTTGTGCATGTCGCAGTGCTGCGCATCCTAACCTAACCTGTGTTGTATTGCTCAGATAAATCGTACTTGTGAGCCAACCAAGGATGATTTTTCTAATCTTATGGCTTACTAACGATTTTTATGGATATACATACGTGTTAAAAAGAAGTCTTGTAAGAGCATCTTTTTTAAATAATTAAGAAGAGAGATGAAAAATGAATTGTAGATGGTATCTTTTATTTGTACGACTCTCGTAAATGGGGAGTCACTCATTCATGTACCTGCTAGCAAATTGAATCAAATTGGAAATGAACGAGGAAATTCCTCAGCATATGTTGGATTCATCTGAAATTGAAAAAATATCCGTTAACATATATCGCGTTTTCACTAAATCATGAAGCTACAAAAATTGTGATAGTACCATTTGAGACACAATAGTTCAATGCAAAGGACGTGCGTATGGTTTATTAAATAAGATCAGCCTTCCAATGTAATAAAACTGGAATTAATATATAAAGGCAGTTGTGTTCTAAGAACGAGTGAACGGAAGGACAAACATTCAACCCTTAATGCGCCTTGCACCAAATCTGATACAGATCCGTAAAACAATGTGATCCTTCTCTCAGAGTTACTTACGATCTGTATTTGTTAGCATTAAGAAAAATTTCCGGAGTAGACGGAAACTTCAAAAGAATTAGACGGCAGCATAGCAGAAACTAAGCCTCCTTTCTGCAAGCATGCATGCCAGTGAAATTTTCAGCGAGATAAAAACCTGGAATTAGCGAGATCGAACAATTACTGAGTTGCGTGCGTAACTGTTTGGGGCAGAATAATTTTTCTCGTGATATTTTTTCTTATCTTATAGATGAATGATGTAGTGCTTGTGAACAGAAAGGAACATATAAGACTTCCAAGCTATTCATTTGACAGAAAAAGGACTCCGAAATAATTTCAGGGTGCGTTGGAATTATGTTTTTCCAGCAGCAGAGCGCACTACGCAAAGCTAAGGGCTTTAACTTGCCAGTTGAAGTTCCACTGGGAGGGAGATGTTTTGTTAACGCTGTTGCTCTCCGTGCAGTGCAACATCGGTTGTAGAGGGATCAGTGGGGTGGTGATCAAAACTTCCCCCACCAAACTAGTGTGCCGATGATCGTTTGCCCGTCTTTAGCGACAGGATAAGTCCTGACCAGTTTGGGCACCAGGATTTGGTATCAGTTCGTTCGTTCTGGTTCTTGAAGGCCAGCAATGACTCCTCGACCGTTAATTTTTTGCTTCGGTGAGTCTACAAAGTTTTGACGATGTTGAATATTTCCAACAGTGCCAATAAAATGCTTTGCTTCCCCCATAATTTAGCCTCTGCTCAGGTTTGGCAATGAAATTTATTTCTAAAGATTTTCAGGGAAGAATGTCAATGAGCACAGCCGCGCCACTCAGGAACATCAGCACAAAAACAAGTTCAGATCAAGGTAATCTACTCGGTGCTTCTTGACTCAATTTGAATAAAATTCTAAAGTTTGTCTTATTTTAGAAACGGTGTAAGCACTGGATGTACCCAGAGAACATACCGAAGCTCAATCTTCTTTTTGATTATGAAAAAAATCCAATTCTAATTCATTTACTACCGTCAATCCATTTTTAACTGAAATTAAAAACGAGAAGTCAGTGAAGATGTTAGCAGCTGCCATACCTTTTTTAGAGAAGAGTCGAGGCAGAGTTTTGGGTCAGTTTTTGCGTCTGTGCTTGCGTGCGAGTCGTCTTGATTATTGCAGCGCTACCGTCATGCTTCAATGGCCTTAGAGCCGTCTTCGAGCATCTTCTTTTTCATTCAAGACGAACCAGTTCCAGCGAGCCAACAAGATCAAGGTTAGCAAAAAAAATTCTGAACTTTCCGGTAACCCTGTAACTTTTAGTTTTTGTCTCCTCTGGCAAAGACGCAAGTTTTTGCAGGCGTGAGGGTCGGCTGGGCGGGGTCTCATATTTTGTGCACTGTTCGAGTTCTCTGTCGCTACTTTCGTTTCCGCTAGGCTGTAGAGTGGACATGCTGGCCTTATCTCTGTTCGTATGGTATAACTGATTGTCGGTGGAATTTTTTTATCGATTTGGTGGTTTTATTTCACGCCTGTGACTGAGAGATGTAAAAGAAAAAGATGTCGATTTGACGGTCGCAGGATTAACGTTTGTAGTCGCCAGACACATCCAGGAGTACTCTTTTCGACACAGGTTTACTGAACGCACGACAGTTAAAAATTGGTTCATAGGTACGAGTAACTTTAAAATGACTAGGGTAAGCGTTTTTTTCACAGCATACTAGATGCAGCACTGGTAAGCCATCTGTGGCTTATGCGCAAGTGTACGACATTCAAGTCGAGGTCCCGCCTCACGACGAGGGGTGCCGGCGAGACGTCCGAGTCCGGGTACACAGCTGAGGGCGCGAGATGCGACGTCCACTGACGGTTGTGTAGGAGCTCCCCTGGACTCGGGCTGTGGGCGCTCCCCTGCACTCGGGTTGTGGGAGCGATATCCACTGACGGTTGTGTGGGAGCTCCCCTGGACTCGGGTTGTACGAGTTCCCCTGCACTCGGGTTGTGGGAGCGATGTCCACTGACGGTTGTGTGGGAGCTCCCCTGGACTCGGGTTGTGGGAGGGTTTTCATTATCGCTGCGTACAGAAGTGCATCACGGGAGCAGGTTGACAGATGGTTGGCTCTCACGTTGTCTTGCAAGACATTTGTCCCACACGGTCGTGCATGCTACGTTAAAGAAACGCACCAGGTGTAAGAGCGATGTCGTAGTTCAGTTCTACTTTAGATGACGAATACTCGCCTGTCAACACTACTCAGCACTGCTGTAATGAGAATATTTGCAGCAGAGCAATTAAATGGTTTAGACTGTAGATTATCCTCGCTTAATGTACAAGAGTTATTTCCTCGTATTATAAGAAGTGCTCAAAAAACAATCTTGGCATTGACGTTCTGTTTGTGCATTTATGCATTGACCTTTGTTTGATTAGTATTTAATGACTATGAATGCATTATGGCATTTATAACACATCACCGGACAATGTGTATCATGTCCTTAAATTGAATGGTTAAGATGTCAAACAATCGTTTCACCACAAGACAGGTACATCTTCAATGATTTATATTATTGGAGTAGACCGTTGAATTTTGTCAAAATATTCTCCTCCCAAAACAACCGTCTGGAATACTAATTATTCGTTTTTTCAAGTTCTCCAATTGCCTTTACAGCAACATTTCGTTGCGTTCAATAAGGGCAAAAATACGTTCTTGCTAAAGAATGCATTCCAGCTGTATATATTCTGTTTACGTTCTGATAAAAAATTGCAAACTGCAAATAAAATTTTGCTCTGAGTCAGCTCTAAATAAAGGAAAGCTTTAAAGGAAATAGAAAACTCCAATGAATATTCATCAGATTAGAACGATGTTCTTCAATTACAGCTCAGAGACAATATAAAAATTCGAAGTATCTTGAACTTTCCAACACAATTGAAGAGTCCCACAATGACTTATTAGAATTTAACAGAATACATTAAAATTTATTTAAATTATGTATAATTGCTCATCATCAGATACTCAAATGATTTTTGCAGTGGATGAAGAATTAAAAATATTACCTCCTGTTCGAGTAAAGAGGGTAACACAATATCAACTCTCAACTTGTAAACAGCAAAGTTTTTCATACAGAGAACAGAAACTTCGCCTACGAAGAGAATTAAGAATTGAATATATTCTTTGAGTTACAATGTTAAAAAGTCTTATATGGAAAGTGACAGAGAACTCATTATCCGTATCATGAGTATCATACATTGCGGATCAAGATAATACTGTATACAAAGAAGATTTCTTACAAGCATCGTGGTTGTCGTTCAGCTTTATGATAGTACACAAGTAGATTCAAGGCGCTGCAAACAATAGTCTATCGTAAATTAGCTACGAGAATAGAAAGTTTGAGCAAGTAAGCTGGAAACTTATTCTGAAGCAAAGTTGCGATAGAAGCCGCCTCTGCTGCCCTCCGTTACCGGTTCTCAGCTCGTGGTCAGCAGAGCAGCCTCGGCCGCTCTCGCGCACCCTCATCTGCATGCAAATCGCGTGCGTGAAAGCGCTTCCTAGCTGGAATCCTTCGTGGGCACGGTGGGAATGTACGAAACTTGGAGCTGGAGCTGGTGAGGGGTGTTTTGAATGCGGGGTCTGGGGTACTTGGAATATACGAAACTTAAAGCCGGTGAGGAATATTTTGAGCGCAGGATTAATTGATTAATCAGAAATGGCTGCAAAAAAGCTGTAAGAAAGACAGGCAAAAAGTGATCGTGAATCTGGCTTACCAGGAAATGTAACATGTTAGCACTCCGGGCAAAAATTAACCACTTACTTTTTTTCGTGGGTCTGCCTTGGAGAAGGAGGGTTTGTCATGTTCTGGGCTGTTTCAACTACACAGAAGTGGGTCTTTTAGTTGTGGTATCCGATAAACTGAACCAACATGGCTACATTGAGCTACTATGAAACCAAGTTTTGCCATTTGAAAAATATCTGCACGACGAAAGGCATGTGGCTTTGCCAACCTTTCAGGATGACAACTGCCAGGTGCATCGGGCTACAACTGTCATTAATTGGCATGGAAATCATTCAGGATACATCAGGTATTGTCGTGCACTCCATGGTGTAGTGGTAGCGTGATGGCCTCGTAACCGAGAGGACCCCGGTTGGAACCTCGGCTCAGGAAGACATTTTCACGTTACAAGGGAGTACTTCCCTTGGAAAAGGAAGTTTAAACCACATATTCCCCACATCCCTCACCACACAAGTAGCTGTAAAGCATTGCCAACCCAACAGTAAAACCTGTTGTAATTAATAAAGGCTCTTTTTTAGATTAGCCAGCTAAGTCTCCAGACATGAACCCAATAAAAAATTTGTGAGCCACCTAGAACGAGAAGATAAACTTCAAGAAGATCGCCCACGTACAATAATTTGATGCAAGAGTGGTTTACATCGACGAGATGTACATTAGGACACTTCTAGACTCAATGCCACTCAGAATTGCCCCATTATTCTTGCTTTTAAAGTTCTTATATATATTTATACATTAGTAGTAGGTGACTAAATGTTTGTTCTGAGAGCTTAGAATGAAGAATTTTATTTAACAGATTTATTACTGATGATATCATTGGAAAGAATCTGTAATAATTATCCATAGAATGAAAATTTGTACTAAATAGTAAAAAAATACGCATCAACCTATCCCTACCGTCAGACCATTCAAATAAGGATGCCGGAAAGGAGAATATTATTGCGTGAATGGGAAGAAAAAATACAAAACCTCGTGAATGGAAAGACAAAATACAAAACCTCGCACGAAACATCGCAGGATTGGGAAAACAAAGCTTTCCCAAGCCAATAATTATTGTGATGAGCCGAAGCCGGATCCGCATTTGAGATACGTCAAGTCAGCACGCGACGCGTCCTCAGGCGGCCGTCCACAGCTGCAGTGCGCTGCAACACTGTCGTGTCGCTGAGAAGTTCCTCCAGCCTCAGCATGACCAGCTGAACGCAAGCCAACGAGCTGGCGTTTATTCGCTTGAATACATAATATCTTTATGGAATGACAATAAATCCTATTGGATTTATATTTGTGCGACTAAATTTCCAATGTTGGAAAGATTAAGAGCTCTGCATTAAGCCTCGTTAAGCCTGGCGGTGTAAATTGTCAGTAACTCAGCTGAAGTGTGCACTAAAATGCACGAACATCATCGCGAGGGATGGAATGGTTGCGCAGTTGTATGGCGTAAATTATGGCTACATTGACGACGAGCAATTCACGCAAGTTGTTTGTCGTAAGCAATCGTCGAGTCGTGTTTGTTTCGAAGGTTCAAACGGTGTTTGGATCGGCCTTCTCTTGTGTGTCCCCTGAAGACACAAACACGCCAAAAACTCGACAGGGAATGGGCTAGGAATGCATCACTAGGGGGGAGCTAGAAAGTTTTATTTACTAAGGAGAACCCCTCTTCTTCAGGCCGTGCTAACTGCTCGGCCTGTTGAGCCACAGCAGGACTGCAGGCATTTCCAAAGCTTTCATTTTTTTGCAATATTTACCTCAAACCTTCCTCCCCTCTATGGCACTCAGGAAACACCTTCACGCTTCACATTTCTAAAAATAATTCTTTTATTTATAATTTTATGGATCTAAGAATAAAAATTTTCGGTGACAACGAAGTCCAGGATGTCAGTTCAAATTTACGACTATAAGATAGGTCTGGAAACACTATCAGCCAAAAACAAATATTCTTACGTTTAGATAAAATTGAAACTCAAGTCTATGAGCCCGAGTGCAAGTAGTTTCAAAGCAGCAAAATTTCGTACATAAATGGTATTTACGAAACCGGCAAGCATTGTTCATAGTGCAAATGTCTTTGTCCGACCTCAAACTACGCGACTCATATGCTGTAAAGACCTGCGAAGTTGTTGGCCAATGTCCCATAACGACACGAGGGTAGCCCTCTTTGCGACACACGTGTCCAAATTAGAGCGCTGTCGACCTGCTTAGACAGACACTCTCTTCGTTAATGAATTGGAAGTGAGAACTTGGTCGTCTACTTCCTTTGCTCTCTGGGACCTTAGGCATGCGAGCTTATCGAGTGAATACAGAGCTTCTGAAGCCAAGCGCTTTCAGGTGTCGTACTTTAAACTGTAACAATGCCATGAGCTTTGAGTTACCCAGCACTCATTATCTGTGCGCTGCTTGAAATAGTGAGCGTCTGGTCTCTTTGTGAGCCCTCGGTGAGCTCTGATATGCTCGCCCACCTCTTGCGTCATTTTCTGGCGCTATTGAAGTGTTCTTCCATCTTCTATGTCGGCTCCAAAAGAAATAGGTGATGATGCTTTTGTTACGAGGGTGAGTTTGTTAACTTCTGTTCGTTGAAGGATGAATAAAGGATGTAAAAGCTGGGGGAAAAATTTTGCTTTCGTGTAGAAGCTTTTCTATTTTTAGGATGAATTTCAAAAGCCATATAAGAAAAATTTATAATTAATGACTACAACAATGCACAGACTTTTTCCGCATAATTGGAAGTAATTTAAATATTGTGATGAAGTTGAAATGTTATAATCATGTAGTTTACTTTGGTCTTGTAATTCTTGTAGAGATTGTTTCTAGAATTAGAAGAAATTCAGCGATTCTTTTCTTATCTCAATAAAGGAAGAAATGGTTGCTTCCTGAATGGACACGTAGGAAATGTACATAAATGTACATAAGGGTGTGAGCTTCTTCACATAGGTGCCATAATCATTTGTTTTGAGATAATTTTGATGTTTATTTGAATGAGGTAGTTCGTTAAATTGGAAACTTAATCGTTCAATAATCAATTCACAGAACTGACTGAATATTTTCTGATTGTTCGTAAGAAATTCATCGAGATTTCACCAGTTTAGAATGAATTGTTTCAAAAGAAATTACCTCATAAAAATCAAGTCACAAAATGAATCAGTGTGAAATAATCATTTGAATAAAGCTATCAAGAAGTAATTTTTCAATATTTTGTAACGTGTGTCCTTCTAGGGATATAGGATAGTAGAGTTGCCTTTGATTAATTAACCTGAGGGACCCGATAGGGGTTCGAAGGAGACACGACGGGGAGGAACGGGGATATTTTTTTGAAGGTAATTTTCAACATCTCAGCATTAGAATCAGGGAGCTTAACAGGAATTGAGTCTCTGTTCAGCAGGGTGTGGAAGAATTCCTGGATTTTTCTTCTATTATGAAATGACTTGGCGACAGATGGTAACAGTGCGGATGAGATATCGGAGACTCAGTCTACAATTAGATGACGCGGTGGCCGCAAGGCCTCCTGCCTTGGACAGCCGTGTTGACCAGAGGTTGTGCTCGATCTCATCTATTCTCAACGGCTATTCTGGGCGCAAATTTCCCAGGAGGCAGATCGAGCAGGTTACTAAACCAAAAGGAATGTCGCACTCATGCGATTTCCAATTGCGTGATCGGTGTGTTGCTTACAAGTTACATGGCCCTACGTGAGGTTTCCGTGAGAAGTAATCACATAAGAGAGTCTCAGACCAGTGCCAATTAAGTCTGTGGATAATTTTAATGATTAATACATAATGCGATGATTAGTAAAATTTTAGAATTTTCTATAACCAGACTCATTCTCTAAGGATTTTTTATCAATCGTGGGCGATTGAACACTTCTAGAGGTCATCGGAAGTCAAAACTTACACACCCACTGTTGCTAACTCAAAAACAAAGACATCAGTTGAAAGTTAAACAGATGATAGCATTACAAATACTACAAGACACTTCCAGTACTTTTTTCACGTAGAATCTTAGTACTGAGGTGACATGAAAACAAAGGCGGCCTCAAATTCTCAGAAACTTTCAACGAGGCGCGAAGTGGTGTCCTGAGGGGCGTTGCACTCACACTTCGTTGTGACGCCGAGCTTTAATGACTTGCGACGTCCAGGAGCCATAACCTATTCTCAACCAGGAATTCCTTGGCGTTGGTTTTGAAAGGGAATCCGATATACTATCGCCAGCTTGATGGTGTTTTTACCAGCCCGATTAACGTCGTAGTTAAATTCTTTAACTCGAGATGCTGGATTCGGACGTAGAAAGGTGCTGCTTAAGTGGGATTAGAAATGTATGTTAAACACAATTAATTCATTGATTGATATGTATTTTTCAAAATATTAGGTATAGTATTTTTTATTCCTTCGGAGTACAAGAATGAACCAAGTTCCGGTAAGCCCTAGACGTGGGCGAGGGGTACAGGATGCCTTGCTTGGAGTTGGGATGAATCATCTTCAAATGGAAGCAGTAGAAGTCGATGATCTCGAGAAAGTCATTTATACAGCGACTTCTGATGCAAAGCGCTATGGCTTGAAGGTCCTGACAAAATTTTGAAGAATAAAATATATTGCATTCATATAAACGCTTTGAAATGGTTTTCGCTGGTATTCATGCTTCATACTCCAGAGTTTAAAGGGCCTCAGTAGCGAGAAAACTGTAGAAAGGTCGAGATCAAAATAACATCTGAGAAAAATAAGCTTAAGAAAAAGTTCATTTCTCACCGAAGTAACCGCTCAATATTTTTTGGCATCATAACTGTCCCCTTCTTAAAATTTACGGTAAA
Source organism: Orchestia grillus (assembly GCA_014899125.1). Taxonomy (NCBI): domain Eukaryota; kingdom Metazoa; phylum Arthropoda; class Malacostraca; order Amphipoda; family Talitridae; genus Orchestia; species Orchestia grillus. The sequence continues at coordinate 22,007 of VOMN01012985.1, forward strand.
AACAATTTCCATAAAGTTGTGAGATACTCATTTTAAAATGAACATTAGTACGTAAATTTCAGAGCATGAAAAACCTTGCATCCATTTTCCCATGATCAGACCGCTTGGTATCGTTCAGATGCACTGGTGCTGCGATAACCAACCGCATGTAGATTTCTTAGTCACACTGAGCTGTGCCTCTGTAACTAATTGTTCAGCAAATACTTAATCATTCGTTAATAATGTTCGTTTATTATGAGTGTTTATTAAGTGAGAAGATGATTTTGGGCAATAAAAATCGCAACTTTTTCCAAACGAGTAATTTTGGCTGTTCATAATTTTATTTACAACTGCGAGCTTTTCTTAAAGCCTAATTGTGGGTGAAACTGCATGCAGTTGTGGAAATAGTTGGGGATTCCTTTGAAATTGTGGCCATGGAGTCAGAGAGAGACAGGTGTGCGGAATCAGAGTTTAATTGACAGTGGGAATCGGAGATTTGCCGGGTGTCGGTTTTTAAGTTCACGCACAGTCGAGGATTAGTCGGATGTTAAATCGAAGTCGGAGTTTGCTAGGTGGAAACCTTCTTAGGACAAGCTGGCTTTGTTCTTTAAATTTTATAATTTTCTACCAAGTTCATGTTAAGGAACAGGAACGTATGAGGGACTTGAATTTAGAGTCCAACATTCGACAAGTGGGATGGGATTTGTATGAAGCGTTAAGAAGTTATCCGGTGATGAGTGAACGGGATGAGCTGTGAAGCATAACTTCGGTGGCGATAATTAATTAGGATCAAAAATATCAGAGGCAGTGAAGGCTTTTATACTTAGAATATGGCACATATCTCTGCTTCAATACAAACTGTTACCATTAGGACTAAATCGAACTCTGAAACACACAAAAAGCGAAGTCCAAAATACTTATGCGTAGTGATCAATCACTTTCGCGGAAAAATACAATCAACAATGACATAATGAAATGAATGTTGGGAAAGCACAGGAGCAAGGTGCTGATGTTCCATAGGACTAGAGCGACAAAATTTTGTGACGGGCCCACTGTACGCAGGCTTGATCTGTGACCTACAGCAGGAGGCTGCAGCCCTTCTCCCAGACGTTCACTGCTAATGCAGAGGCAGCCGCGTGTGTGGACAGAACTCCCTCGGCATCAAATGTACGCAGTCGCAGCTTCACACTGCCGCTTCCCTACGCTTCCGCTCGAATGTTGACAGTGATGAGGTATGTACTCGTACCGAGTTCACGAGTTTTTTCTTGTAGCGGGGTGGTGATTATGGGTTTTTTAGCCAGGAAGACAGGTAAAAGAAGACGACAGCTCGTAAACTATGAGGTTTTTTGAAAGTAATTTATTAAAAAACAAGAAGTTCATCTGTAAAGGTTGTATTTACACGGACAATTTTTATCATATGTTAACGAGGTAGTATGGGTTGCATATAACTAAAACTCATTTCGTTCGCACGAGTAAGAATTTCTTCCTGAAGTATATGCAGATGCTCCTGTAACCGTAGAGCGAAAAGTTCAACGCATATTCGGTGAAAGGTCATTTATCATAACCATTGAACAGGGGTTGAGCAATGCAGTGCATGTACTATGATTCTCGGTTTGTTGAGATATTATAAGTTCGCCTAGAGAATTAATCAGAATAATGGAAAACGCTGAGTAGAAACGAGTTGTAGTACAAGATATTTTGAATACACTATCATAAGCTACACCTTCATTAATTTAGAGTAATAACAGTTTTTCTACTGATTGATACCCCACGAAAGAAGCTTCTGCGCAAGGTAAAAATGGAACCATTATAGGTGATAATGAAATTAGAATATTTGCATTTTTAAATTATAATGAGATGTGATATAACTATGTTTTTATTTCGAGCACAAACATATGAGCAATCGTTCCATAAAGTTGTTTAATTGTAAGATATGCCATCGGATAAAAAAGCTACGTCTACAGATCGTATGAATTTCGTTATGTTGTACCAAAGTTATATTCACGAGCATTGCATTCTTCATATAGGCATCTTGTTTCGAAGCGTAACCAGGATGTGCACGGCTTGACTCCTTGCAGCTTTTTTGTCAACCGTTGTCACACTGACAGAGTAACACAGGATGTATCACATTCTACAAGGAGTCATCGATCCAGCACCGAAGAATAAACTTTTCTTTTGTCCACCCCCAAGTTCTCCCACTTACCTTCTCTCCAAAATATGAGAAAATAACGAGTGTGCTCATTGTTTACAAGGCAAATACAATGATCTTTGAGCCTCTGCTACCAGCTGGAGCTATTGCTAAGCTGCGAATCTTACGCAATGATTCTATTTTCTCATGTCTGCGCTGTATATTACTGGTACCATAAATCTGAAAGCGGCCAAATTCGGATTGAATGCAATGTTGAGTTATTTGGGAAATACTGAGTGACTTTAAAGTAAGTGTTCATTACGTCAGCTAAGAAGCTTATATTGCGTCTCATTAGATCACAGGCATCTTGAGCCTCTGTAACTTTCGATTTTTTTGCGTACGACTTAATTGCCTAGATCAAACATTTCAGATGCTAGTACAGCTACCAAAAAAATATTCAGGTACAAAAACATGCGCTATATTTAATAGGATTACAAAGCATTATTATTATTATAGGATTCTCCCACGAAACCAACCGTTGATTGGACATGCGCTGTTGCTAGCTGTCCAATTCTAACCAGATTCCAATTCCAACAATTGAGGAGGGAGATTCCTGACAGAATGCGCGTAGCGTTCATACAAGACGATGCCGATCACACGTGTCTTCTGCTCCCCCAACTGAGTTACATGAACTCGGCTGGAATCTCTCAAGATGTTGCACCATGCGACTACTGTTTGTTCCTGTCTCTGAAGAAATCATAGCTAGGGAAAAATCAAATGATTTTAATCAGGTTTAAAAGCATTCGCAAAATTTTTTACACTAAGTTTTGTTATGTTTCATGCTAATGGTATGTCTAAATTACATCACAGCTGTACAAAAGGTTTTGATAGCAATGAAAATAATTTTAGCGATTAAATAAGTTAAGAGGAGTTATATTTTTTTTCATTTTGCTTATAAAAAGTGCCCAAAAATTTAATTAATGTACACAGTTTAACCAATTAAAAGGCAAATGGGGTTATAAGTTTAGTGGTTGTGTGTTTGGATTTAATGGCATCAACAATTAAAGAAACGATAATTTATTTCAGATGGAGGCCCTGCTTCGTTCGTAGGTTAAATAATCACTTTTTCACAATTGCCTGTGCAGAGCGGCGTCTGCTCAGAACTCGGCGCAGAGCTAAACACCGACGTACCCCACAACCGGACGCTGAGTCGCACGAGAGGGAAGAGCGGTGAAAGTTCACTTCAATTTTGAACGATGCGTTTTGTGGCCCCTAAGTTGTGGGCAAAGTTGAACGCTTCAAGGTCTGTTGGTGAGGAAGACCCGTTGTCGGAGAGTAGATGTTTTTGTGTGAAGAATTTTCGATATATCTTGCACTTTTTAAGCAGAAGCCATTGGCATAGGATTTTTCTGTAAGGTGGATCACCTTTTTCACATTTTCCTTTGTACGAGGCTTGACTGCAATGGTAGCTGATTTAGAGAATTTACAGTTAGTTAATGCCTCTGGGATATGAAATTTTGTTTACATGAATATGTGTACAGGTATAGGTTGTTATACAAGCTGCTGCTTCTATATCCACGTACATATGTGTGTACTTACACGCAACACAAAATTTTTATCATTTTTATCCACCAGCGGTTTTCCACATCATCTGCAGGAAGCAATAACTCTCCACCCTTTATATGCAGCAACAAAGCTTTACCTTCTCCATGCAGCAAGAAACCTCCACCCTTTGTATGCTACAACAACCCTCCACCACCTGCATACAGCCAAAAACCATCCCATCAGTGAGCTGTAACAACCTTCCAGTACCTGCATGCAGCAACAAACCACCTCCTCTGTATGCTGCAACAACCTTCCACTTTTACATGCAGCAGCAACACTCCACCCTCTGCATATAACAACAATCTTCCACCATCTACATGCAGAGACAGCCGATAAGAATGAAAGTGAAGTGCTGAGTCACCCCGGGCAGAAGTGGGTCTCTGCCCCCGAGAAGGCTGGTGAAGGCGCTCCGAGGAGGACCAGGACCGCCTCGCCGCTCCAGCGCACTGCGGCTTCCCTCCATTTGCATTCCGCTCTTTGCGATGTCTGCCAATTGACGAGAAAACCTATAAAGGAAAGAAATTATTCAATACGATTAGAAGCGAATCTGACGGTTTTGATAATACTAATAGGAACATTGGAGCTGTTTCAAAAGAGTGGAAAGAATCGTAGCATTCCCACTGGGTGTATTCTTCAACCTACGAGAGATACTATTCATAAATATACGCGAAAATATTATGTATGTCTCAGTAATTGTCTTATTAAATCTAGACCAAATATAAGTATTATTATATTGATTTTGTTTTTATGCCTCTGATCGTGATGACTTAATTTTTAGTCTCAGAAGACCTACCGAGTAATTGGCTTGTGTGAGTGTGGACATTATTTCGTCGATTGCACTTTACTGGACAGTTTTTCCCAACTACGCAGGTTGCGGAGACAGGTAGGTTTTGCGCTCACGTGTAATGTGAAGAACACTAGGGCAGCGTGAGGACTGAGAAGCCTCTCTTTCTAAAAGTGATACTCTTTTTCGTTAAAATTGTGACTTTATTTCCTGTATAGGGAGAATAATGATACACTGTGTTGTTTCTCTCGAAAATATCAGGATAAAAGTAAAATTCTCAATTTCTTTCGAAAATAACATCACTGCGACTGAAAATCGGTCAAGTTCGTTATTTTGACCGAGGTCCTCTCATTATATGATCGTTGAATTATACCCGGTGCGTACCACGTTACAATATTTGTTAACGTTACAAGGTAATGATTCATATCATTCTGTGTAATTGAAGATCATAAGGCCTCAGTAGTCATGAGAGTTATCTGTTTAATGTGTGTCGAACTATGTTTTCCAACGAAGGCCGCGTACTTACTCTTGTTAATTTTTGATTTTGTGCCTCGATATCTAAATTGAACTCCTGCCAGTTGATCAAAGGAAATTGAACAATTATCAAGGAAAAACTCGACTTACCTCTGGTGGATAAAATTTGCGAATGTAAAATATTATCACCATCATCGTGATAATATTTCATCGTTGCTTTTGAGTTTCTTACTGAACATATTTCAATGAAACAAATTCAAAGTAAAAAACCCAATTGAAGGAAGGAAGTGCTAAAACACGACATTTTTCTCCACAGAACGGGTCCTGCAGCGTCGTTGAAATAATTGTCGGAGCTCACTGCTATTATATGTGTGACTTCATGACTTCTTTGTTCAAAAGCTTCTTAGATCATTTTCAAGTATTTTCTTTGTAGCAACCTTCAAAATATTTTTAAAGTTATGTCGTATTGACCTCTATCACGGTCGTCTCAGTATACATGCAGAATAATGATAGCAGGATAGCGAATACTGCTCGGATTTATGTCAAGATGTTTTAGGGAAAAAATCATTGTTAGGATTTGGTCATATTGTTCATTATTATAGGTTTATAACAAGTCTTATACAATCTTTTCCATCTGCCTTCATGTTGGTGCACGTGCCAGGTTAGTTTTTAGTAAGAAATCCGACTTAGTTATATGTTGATGGTTGTTTGTACGTCAGGTCAAAAGGCGATGTTGTGAAGCTGCATATACTTTTTAGCGGCTGAGTAATCATGTTTATCGCATGAGCACTGCATAAAGATAAGTTTTATTGCCGTATAATGATTCGAGATTTCATCATGAAGAAGAAGGGAAAGGGCATCATTTTCGCAACTTTATGGGACGTGTGATGGTGCAGCCAATAGAACCGCCCGAGCTGTGCGTAATGCTTGGCTTAACTCTTAAAGAAGGTCTACGAGCAAACTTGTAACGGTCTCCGAGCCAATCAATGAAGGGCTTTGTGCAGCAAAGGGTTACTCCTAAAGGGCCTAGGCCTCGAATGTTTTTCTGAACAAGTCATCAACTCAACCACTACTTTGAAGGGATCTACGAACAAACTGCTACTTTGAAGAAGGGACTTTTACCCTGAAATGATATGAGAACGAACTTTTAGTTTGAAGAAACCTAGAAGTAAACTCCAGGTATGAAAGAGTACAAGAACCAACTGCTCTGTCGATGTGGCTATCATCCAAGCAATTGTTCACGAGAGAGCTACGAACTCTAAAGCGATCTACGAGTCGACTGTTATTTTGGAAAAGTCTATGATATTTATAAAATTTAGCAGATAAAAGTCCGCCAAAGAAGCAGAAACGAAACCTTCGTACAAAATTTAGAATGTATTGTATTGATCAAGTTGGTTGATTAAAACGTTATTTGTACGCAATGAATGTCAGTGATAAAATCTAGAGTAATCTAAACAAAATTTTTTATCATGAACTAACGAAATGAATACGTAACAATGAACAATGAATCGCCCAACTTACAAAATAGATATGACGGGAATAACTTAAGCCAGAAACAGCACGTGCCTGCTGGGGAGAGTCTATGACCGACTAGCATTTCTTAAAGAAGCAAAAATCGTGAAAGAGATAAATTCTCAAGCTTGAGTTTTGACGCCAAGGGATTGGCCTGAAGACGGGAGTGCGGCCAGAAGGAATACGGAAACAAAGAAAGGAAGGAAAAACTGAATGACGGGAGGGTCACCCTGGAAGCGTCGACAGCGGCACACCAGCTTACGCAAGCGCCTCCGCCAGATGTTGCTGTCCTGCAGCCGCGCCACAGTGACCGAACCCCTAGCGCAAGACGGCGTCATGCTAAGAAAAAATACAGTGAACGCGTTTTCTTGTATGTATGATGTTTTGCAGAGAGTACGAATAAACTTTAGGGGAATATAGAGTCGTTAAGAGTCATAATTGAAACTCAAATGGAGCCTACACCTTCCTCGTTGGAAAGGGAAAGCGGATATCGACATGGAAAACTCATCTAAATGTTGCACACGAACGATATTTTCTCGGAATTGCATTTTGTTTCCAGCTGACGGGGAAGAGGATTTTGCAGATGCATCATTTTCATTATTTTACGAGATTCTTTCGCACTTATTCACAGAGAGGTCATTTTTTAATTTGAATTGAAGTTTACTAAAATTTTTCGGCGTTCATACTTTCCGCTTACTTTATTTTTCACCTTCTAATGTAAGCAATATGCCTCACACCTTCTCAGCAATATGCCTCACACCTTCTCAGCAATATGCCTCACACCTTCTCAGTAATATGCCTCACACCTTCTCAGCAATATGCCTCACACCTTCTCAACATTGCTCGCTGTGAGCAGTTTCCTTGTTCGGACAAATTTGAAATTGTTTTGCTTAAGCGACAATTCCAGTTAGTATGTTCTTAGGGCTCCTGTCACCTGCAGCTGTCGTCTGTGATATTGGCCAAGGGTTCAGGTCACGCACGGCAGTCACAGCTCCTGTTAAATGGAGCGGGCCACCAACCGAGCCACAATGTATTCGTCATGTGAGGCAACGAAGGATCCGAGGCAGTGAAGGCAGATGATCCCTCGTCTCTAGGACCGAGACGCAGCCCCACACTTCAGTGTCGTTCGCTTACGGTTTGCGGCCGTGATTATACAGTTTCAAAATACTTTAACACTGTTATTTAGAACCAATCGCTCAGGTTTGAACGAAGACACTTTTTTTCGTTTGACTATAAGCGCCGTTAGAAACGTTGACTCCTGATGACATGTTATCAACTTCATTTGTGTGGAATATGTCGTCAGTGTGATTTTTTATTTCACTTCTGCATATGTACTTGATTTATTTCCAATTGAAATGGAAAGGTGTATTGACCAACTAGACCAACGATCGACGAGTGTATTGGAGCCTCTGAGGTTTGAATTCATGGAAAACGAAAAGAGACTTTTTTCAATCTGTTGCTCGATGCTTTTTTCATAGTTATTTATATTGGAATCAACTAAAAAGTAAAATATTATTCAATATACTCTAAGTCGTATAAGAGTGCAAGTTATACAATGAAATTTCTAATTCAGAAGAGTTGCATCTGAAGACTATCAAATAACAGTTTTTCATTATTTCACTCCGTAAGAGAGCTATGAACTGTATATTTATAGCTAAAATCCGAAGAGGTCTTTGGTAAAAAGAGCTCAGAAATATTACATAAAATTTGCATATATTTTTTCAAAAATGCTTCTGAATGGAAATCCGGTGAATTCAGAGATCACGGAGGCAACGATGGCATGAATTTGGAAGACGGCGTTGGGAGCAAAACCTGCCACCTACGCCAGAGCGTCTGGTGCACGTCTCCTACGGTCTGTCCCCTTTTATTCAGACTACGTAGTACATGCGCCCGTCATAAATGTGGGGAGTTACAAGAGTTTTTCTTTAAAGTGAATGATAGTTTCCCAGCGTTGCATGTAATGGGTCACAAATGTTCCTCAAGTTCCCTGTGAAATCAATTATTCATAACCTAAACATATTCACTAAAACGCAGCTAAGTCCTACTCTATGAAATAAAACATAAAGGAAAATAGGAGATCCGTTAACAATTTTTAACGTCTATTTCAAAATTACGATTCATTCGTTAATGCATGGTTTCTCCTATAATTTTTGTGTGTTAAAATACTCTCTATTTTTAAAAATATCCTTCAAAGTTCTAACAATCCGTGCCATAGACACGCGTGTACACCTCACGCTTCTGATGTTTCCAAGACTCGTCACCCTGATGTCGCACTGTGCGGGGGAGTGCGAAAGCAATGGCAATAAAAAAGTAAAATCCAGCTGAACCCATTTACCCTATGCTAATAAAGAAATAAAACATTTAATTTCCTTTAGATTACATTCATTTACGATGCGATAGCCAGTAACCTATCTACAACAACGTCGCGTATCAGCGCCGCTTGTAGTAATATTTTCCTATTAGTAGACGCAGCCCGTCAAAAATGGCGGGACACATGATGGTAAAGTCTTAAAATGTCCTCGTATTTACGGTAACTGTCATGAAATAAGTTTTTTTCAGTATCACTGATACGGACTGCCTTATCTGACAGTCTTACTATTAGTCTAGAAATACGGACCTGGTAATTTTCTCCTATCTAAATCCTCAAGAGCCTGGCAGATTGACCAAGCAAGCAACAACTGTATTAGTATAAAGGATGATGAAATACTGACATGGGGCCGCAGAGACAAACAAGGAACTACCTGTCCATTTTTAAATAGAAAAAAAATTGGTGTGCCTGCGTCAGGAATCAGATGCAATTTCTCAGTGAAATAGAGGACGGTATTATTGTAACCAATGTACAGTATAGAGTGCACTTGATTCATAAGTATTTTCTTGTCATTGATCAGTAGAGACAGTTATGAAATAGTGTAACATTTAGTTATCTTCACTTGTGTCAAGCAGGAATCTTTCATTAATTCACCTAAAACATTCCGCCACTTGTCTTTTAAAAATGCGCTCTGCTGAAGAGCCTGAAAGCTTGGGAAATGAACTGATATGCTGCAGAGGGCGTTGTATAGGCGATAAGATTAGGGGGGCACTGATAGATTACCTAAGCCATAGATAGGTCTACGGGACTCTAATCTTTGGTGCCCACTTTGTTTCTATGTATTTTCTCACCTTTTCTGTTCTCTCCGTTTGGTCTTTCCTTCCTCTTCAACGTCAACTTGCTGTTTGTATGCGTAGGAAACCTGCGAGGGAGCCGCGTACTACGGAAATGGTCCCGTTTGTTTCGGTACGACATGATCCGAGTTGCTAAAGTGATACTATCTTTACTACTGCTATTAAGAATAATAACAATGATAAACTAATAGAACTAAGTTGATATTTTCACAATTCACCCGGAAAAGCTACAATTTGATGAGCGATTTCTAGGGCTTTCCCTTATGGCATTGTAAAAGCTGTCCTAATGAGAAACCGCATGACGTTTTCTAACACGTCAAATCAAAATCAGAACAGTTTGTTCGATATCTAAACTAATTAATTTTTGTACATTTCGTTTCGAAATTTCAAGCTAGCTCCAGCATCTTGCTGTCGAGTAGCATGGAGTTGTACAGCAGTTTTTGAACATTAATTTATGGAAGTCTTACGTCGCTGTTGATGAAGTCTCCCAGCTTCTCTTCGTGCAAAGTTTCCGCTTGATTATTGACTTAACTTAAGGCTGCAAAATACTGGAAGCTGCATAAAAATAACGTGCACCGATCCAGTATAAATGAAGTGAAAGGTATTCTGGAAGAAAAAGGGCAATTTCCAAGCACTTGATATTTATAAATGATTATTCTTGATTGCACAGTAGAGACAACAATGGAATGGTTTTGCAGAGACAAAAAATGGTTAGCGTTCATTATTGTCTCTAAATTATTGAAGAAAATTTGAGAACTATAGGAGATCGTAACTGCCTGAAGCGAAACTTGATTTTTTCCTTGTGTTATGTTAATGTCCAAATTTATCGTACGCAATAGAGATATTCAAATTATTCCTTGTAAAACTGAGATTTAAATTTCTCACACGTAATTCCGACATTCAAATTTCTCGTAGGTGATACCACTATCCAAATTTATCCTACATAATAGTGAAAATTGTGGCGGATGGACAGAGTTCTCATTATTAAATAGATTATCATAATCAACATAAATTTGATTTCATCTTGATGACATGGACTAACAGCATCAAATTTTCAGAAAAAACAGATAACGTGAAAAAATTCAAACATTTTTGCTCAATTACTAAAGAATCACAGTCAGTTAAAACAGGGATTCAAAAAAGCCTGTTGTTATGGACTCCCTTCACTCTTCCCATTCCATCACCTTTTAAATATCCAACTTTGATTCCCAATTAAGATTTTCGTTAAATGAAAAGTTAATCTACGTCATAAAATAAACTTTGAAGGGATAAAGAATGATTATAATGTATGAAAACTGTTGCATGTAATTCGTTTAGATTGCCTTTTCACGAGTGCCTGGGTATTTCTGGAATTCGCGCCGTTCAAAATCAACCTCAGTCAAATTTTTGATCGACGACAAAACTTGCCGCTTTGAACACAGTCCGACTTCAGAGACACCTATTACTCCCTACGTTCCTAATTAATGTAACGCAATTACATGTTTCAATTAGTACCTGAAGAAGAAATGAGTCGAAGAAAATATCGGTCGACAATTTTGCTTGAAACTTTATGCTGCTGGACGCCAATGAGTTGATTTGGTTTGCGAAATTTTGACCCAAAAATGACTTTTTTATTTCTCTGTCTAATGGAATTATTTTTCACGGCTGTCATCGTTAGGATGACTTCTCTTAACGCTCCATTTTGTTAAAAAAAAATTTCAGTAGAAAGAGACTCATTGTTCCTAACTTTATTTTTAGATAACGACTTTTATGCTGATAATTTAGGGTTGACTATTAATATTTGCTACAAGTTACTTGAAATTTGAGCCATTTAATATATTAAACGACATTAGAAAAATATGGATTAATAATCCGTCAGTATTGTTGAAGCAGACTGCTATAAAGAGAAGAAAAAAGTGTAAGGAAATAATTTTAACACTCCTTCCACATTAGATGAACTCAATCCTTGAAATTGAGTTCAATGAAATCAAAACAGAAAACCTTAGCTTTTTTTAGACATTTCGAGCGGCGAGACTCCCGTTTTTAAATCTACGAACAAACGTTGCCCTGAACGTCAGGAGCTGAACTTCTTAAGGTGAAATAACATTCACATCAGTAGCACCTTCAACACAATCCTCATAGTCACGAAGTACGCCTCACTAACTGAACAATTCTATACGAAGTTAAATTCATATTTCCTCCATCACAAGTTGGTGAACTATCCTTCGCAAGTTTTGAATGTGTTTGGAATGTAGGTCAATCAATGGTGAAAGCCAAGAGGTGTGAGGGCTGAAGCCGAGGAGACGGCGGCCGCAGGACCTTTCCTATGTTCCCAAAACTGACGCGCCGCCGTTGTGACGGAGGACGTTCTGACGGGCGGTCTTGTTGCATCTAGGTGGGGAGAATAGTACGTCTCGACTAACTTTATCTTGGGTGGAGTAATTTGACATTGGTCTCACGAATTGCTATTTGAATTAGTAAGGTGAGCGAGTCAGGAGACTCAAACATTTTCATATTGTTGAAGTATTTTATCTACCCGTCTGAGCTTCGGAACTGTATAGGATGGATTTGAATATTTTCACAATGTTTATTAAAATATTTTTCCGACACCGTCCTGAGAAGAATCTTAATTATTTTATCAAATGGATTTTATTTCAATAGTTTGTAAAATTGTAAGAACCAGTTTTTGTAGATGCGATCAATCATGAAAGTTCATGATTCAGAAATATCACAACTACAATAAATTAAAACATTCAAAGTCTCCTCAGTGCGGTGTCCGTAATTCTCAGGAATTACAAGGCTATCTTAGCCAGAAGAAAACACTGTAATTTTTGAGCTTATGATGGATGTGGAACATTAAAATTACAGGACCAAAGTCTGAAATTTTCAGCAGGCACACACGCTGGATTCTGTAGAAAGGAAATTTTCTTTAGCCATTGTCCAATTGTTCCCCAATTCGAAGGGAAAGCTGTTGGCTCCAATTGTTTATAGTAGATTAAGTCGAGGAAATCATTGTACAATAATGTCTTACGATAGGATGAACGGTAGGACACAGACAACTTCTTTACTCTGAAATGATTTTATCATGCTCTGATGACTTAATCATTTTATGATGACTTTATCATGCTAGGATGACGTTATCATGTTATGCCGATTTTACCATGTTATGATTACATTTTGATGATCTTACCATACTCTGTAGCCCGTAGATTAAGTGTTTTACAAGTAGACCTCACGGTTATAAAATTATTTAAAAGCTATGATAGTACACCAGTCAGAAGTGAGACGTATCACTGAATTATGCAGAAGTACTTTCATTTACAAAAAATGTGAAAAAGTTATCGAGGAAAGTTTCTTCAGAATGAGGCTCAAGAATGCTAGACAAATAATATTATAAGAACGAGGAAATTGTGCTGTAATGCTTCAAGAATAATTGATAATTACTGAATAATCGATTGTTGAGTAATTAGCGGTGAACAGAAAGAGTATAGAAAGCGATACACGACGATGAGCATACGGATATCTTTTGTAACCATACCATAATAATTCTTTAAATCACAATGAAATGAAATGAATTTTCGAATTGCAGGCATATTTCACACTTTTGAATCTTTTTTCTGCCATTTTAGGCGGCTTTAGAGCGACCTTAATTCTTACAGATTACTCACTTTGATTTAACAAAATCATTTCTCTGTATCGTTCTGCAAAGGGCAGAACGATATGAAACGCGCACGCGGTTCCGCAAAATGCATTCGTCAGCTTAAGGATTTGACAGATGATTTTTATTTTCTCGTAAGCTAACATTCGACTTCGAGTCGAGCCCATTTCTGTCGCACTGAAGTTTCAGCCCCACTCAGGGGGACGTCTGTAGTTCTCAAAATAAGCTCTGCCACCTTTGGTGGTCAGAGCGCAGGGATGGGTCTTCCGCAGAGATTGATGAACATTCACTGCTTGGCAGTGAACAAAGAATAAAACCTCTAACTCGTGGCAGGAAACAGTCGTTGAAATGTAAGCTCGCTGCTGGTCTATTTAATAGGGCAGTTGCTCCATTGCCGGGACGAAAAAGACTCAGCTTTATTTTTCTGTCACGAGCATTGCGAGCCCTCAGCTCGCGAGTTGCATAGCTGAGACCGCCGAGGAAAGTCTTTTGCCGAGCAACAACCGCAGTAATGTGCGGTCATGCATGAGTCAACAGTGCTTTTTCTGGAGAGGCTCGTGCATTCAAGCTATTGAGCAAGGCTGAGAACTTCATCCCAGTAACTTCAGCTAGAAGTGATCTAATGGTTCATGCGGGTTCGCTAGTTAAGCATTCACGTAAGACTGATTGCATGAATAACAAACGAAGAATTAAAAACTTTCTCTCATTACCACTATATTAAGAGGATCTTTTGACTTTGGTTTCTAAACGAAACGTGCTTACTGTACGCGACTTGATGCCGCAAAATCAGACAGAACATTTCAGGCGTCTCTGCTGCTTACGTCTGAATGGTTGGTTGTTCAGGGGCAGCGGCGGTTGCGCAACGCTAGTGTAAAGGCGGTGAGGAGCTTTTCCTTTCAAAGGGTCGTGTCCAGCCTCCATCTTTCCTGTGTTGACTCCGCACTGAGGAGGCATCTCTGCGCACTGTGTGAGCAGCTTCATGAGCCACATCAGCCCCCTGCCCCACACAGGCGGCTGTTGACTCAAAGTACAGGGCGTGGGCTGGCTAAACACAGCTAAAGTTCATTCAGATCCAAAGATCTCAATAATTCATGCATGCTCGTACAAATGGGAACAATCACGAGGAACGTTTTTTGTTCACTTACAGAAGCTACTAAGACTTTGTGAGTGTTCTACTTGTCTTCTAGAAATTGTTGCTAGAAGAACCAATTGATTCTGCCTGGCTTTCACGTTACTTTTTTAAAAATATTTTTATGCTGTGGCAGTAAACCTCATAAGACCGTCACTCTCCAGGGTTTCTCAAGGTACACATGGGTTATGCTTATCTGTACACTGTTTGAATTACATTAGCCTGCATGGGAATAGAACGAAATTTATTTTCAATCATAGCTAGAGATATTTTTCCTTATAGCTTACATGAATATTTACATACTGACACGAGAAAACTTTCGAGAAAAAATAGGCTAATTTCTTATGAAAAATTGTTGTTGGTAATCAGCACTGATGATAGATAGCTGTTTGATAGACCATGTTTCTCATAGTATCTAAGAACTAAGCTATTTCTTGCTGCGAGATATTTTTTGATGGCTGTTAAGCTAAGAGGTTGCATAGTTAGAGTAACAACTTATCTCGTTGTTTTAGCAAGTAACTTAGGAAATTTTAGTTAGCCAGTGTCCAAATTTTTCTGAATTCGAAAGTGAAAACTACCGACGGTAATTGCCCCTAATAATTTGGGTCGAGGAAAACATTGTGCAAAAATGTTTAACGATGGAACGAACGTTTGGACAGCCACCTTCTTTACCCTACGATGCATCAGAATGCTTAGTGAGAAGTATTTAGAGGATGAATGAATCCTATCGGTATCGCCTGGTTGGAGTTGGAGAACACACGTTTACCATGCAGTCGCTAACATACAATATCACTTTTCGGATTCAAACGCACACCGCGCCAAATTCTGAAGTGTTCAAGGAGCGAAAAACAAAGTCATGGTGCCATCTCAGCGCTCTTGGTTGTTTAACTGTGGGAGTACTCCCTATCTGATGTGGCCGCGGCTCCCAAATATTTCGTTTCACCTATTATTTAAACCAGGTTTATGAACATTCTGATGTATATCACTATCTTTTCTTAGACACTAATTAGAAATATGAATTAACATGGCTTATTTCACTGGTTTAAAGTGATCTTATCATTAACTGAATAGCTGGCTGTAAAAAGCAGCTACACAGATTAAGGTTTTTCGACAATTGATGACATGAATAATAGCCAGGTAATCAAAGCTGCTTTTTATCTAAATTAGAAGTCGACTTACCGGTGTTTTGAAACACCTGACGAAGTCAGCTGGTAGCTTCGGGAGCCAAACTTGCTCAACTCTTTGTAGGAAAAGAACGTCCGGGTAAACGCTACCGCACGAACCGAAACACTACGATCTTCCGGCCACTTTCTGGTCACGATCAACCGGTAACTGATCTTAATTACAGTCCCGAATTCCCCAACTGAAAGCACGTTTTCTTTGAGAGGAAAAGGTGTTTCACTCTAGCCTGGAGGCTGTAGGCGTTACTGGCGGAGAACTGGTCTAAAAAATAGGATATGTATATGTACTCACAGGGGTTCCGTTCTAAGAAAAGAATCAATGGAATATGTGAGGCTGTTAGGGATTGCTACTTTTAATAATATTTTTGAACTTAAACAATGTTTTACATCGCTAGCATAATGCTTTTTCTGAAAAATTTCGAGCAAGGTAAACCTTGAGTATTTTTAATTAGCTTGATTTAGACATTATATATTATTTATCCGATAGGAATGAATGTTTTTTTACGGGAGGGGGAAGTTAGGAAATGAGAAACTATTTGAATCTGGAAAATGTTTTTATGGTGTTCATCCTTTGAAGATATTGTCAGAACATTTGCTACAGCATATCAACACATCAGGTGAAAACAGCAGCCTTTTATGCCCTCTTCTCGAGCAAGACTTTCAGACCTGCAAAAAGGATGAGGACGCGTATGAAATTCATCGGTCTGAGCGACACGACACGTTTTGTTGTTGATTAAAAAATTTTTGACTCTCTAAAAATCATTCACTGTAGATGAATTACGGATAAATGATCCATAGTTTATTTCCGTTCGTATATCTATCGATTATTTTTTTAGGAAGCTATTTTTTCTGAAAATTTCGTTGGTTACTCAACGCTGGCAGTTCTGACGCAAGGCAAGGATTCACATCCCAATAATTTCTTCATTTTTCTGACACTCGTGGTCGAGAACCTCTAATTATTTATTGAAGTGCTGCCTTTAGATGTTCCCTTCGTGCGACCTCTTGTCAACTTCTTCTGAAGGAATTGTGCCTCGATGGATATATTTTAGCCATTGGTTTACCTACCTTCCTAATTTTTTAGGTATATTTTCTAGTAGAACACGAAAAATGACATCAATAACATTGGAAGCGATCATATTTCTAAACTCATAAGATACACATGAAACAATGCGTTGAAATATAGGAGAGTTTGGAACAACAGGGCGAAGGAATATTTCTGTTAGAGACCGGAAATACCAGAGGCTTGCCAATGTAGGGGAAACGTTCGACGTGATCTCAATCACGAGCTCAAAAAACATTCTGATCAGTCTTACGTGTTTCTTTGAAAGCCTTCAAGTTTTGAACGCTTTTTCAACTTAATGAATCTCCTCACCTTTTAAAAATACAACGGAAAGTTAAAATAAAACATAACCTTTATAGAAAATTATGAATTTCTTTGAATTCGCTCAAAATTGCGTTGCAAATTGAACATCAGCAGGATAACGTCAGCATTGATCTTTCCATGAGCGAAGAGAATGTGACCGACCAGAAAACACGGACCGCCTCTTGCGTCAGGCGCGTCTCAGGGGCGTCACTTGTGCTTGAGCCGCTGAGTGGAGCCGCAAGCAAACTAACGGTCGAGGAGAATCCACACCTTTGTTTCCATAAAAGCTGTGCACACGAACGCTGACATTTTAAGGGTACAATTAAAGGACCAATGGGGAAGGGACAAATGTCAGCAACACTTGTTTGGTTCGACCGTAGGAGAGGATCTCAGCCCTAAGAGACCTACCCGTCCCAAGTGTGGAAAAGGATCGAGGCTTGAGTAACTTCAGGTTCCCTGAGACAGAAATTTCAGACGACTTCACTTTCGCTGGAGTCGTGTTTGGGTAAATTTTAGAATAAAACGACTACTCTATCAGAAATGTTAGGCTCTGCCTCAAGCAAGGTAATGCAGCTTAGCATATCAATATGAGAAGCCTGCAGGACTCTTCCGACTAGAAGACTGTCAGACTTGGCCATCTGCTTCCAGAATTGCTGTAAATAATCCCATCACTTCCATTGTGTAGGGGGAGGGACAGGCAAAAACCAGGAAACGTATCTCCTGCACCGGGATAATATTCCTCGGGATTAATAAGCCAGAAAAAATGAGTTAGGGCAAGAAAAAACAAGGCTGACTGAACTGAAACGAAAAAAATCTTAGACAAAAAGCACAAAACGCATAAAATTACTCGGGGAAAAATAAGAAGCGCGACAGAGATGAAAAAAGATTGCCAGAGGAAGAAACCAAAAGCTTAAGCATTAAAAATAAAAAACGATTGAGTGCATATCACTAAAGAAGGGCGTAAAAAAAATAGAAAGGAAGAAAAAAAATAAGAAATGAAACTGGGATGCAACGCACAGCAAAAGGCAAGGAAGTGTCCGATGTTACAGGCAACAAAGCAAGCAGTGAGTTCGGAAGCAATGATCATAGCTCGTCGGCCACACACCACATCGGTCTGGGGCCAAGCAATATGTGGGGCCAAGCATCACGCAGTGTAGTGGGGCCAGTCAACACGCCACAGACACTGGGGCCAAGCATCACGCAGTGTAGTGGGGCCAGTCAACACACCACAGACACTGGGGCCAAGCAACACGCAGTGTAGTGGGGCCAGTCAACACACCACAGACACTGGGGCCAAGCAACAACAAAGTGCAAAGTCATCACTGCCCTTCATTGGCCTTCCTGAGCATCAGGTTCCTTTCCTTTCTCTACTAATGCTGCCCCTACTGCCCCTTCTGTACTAGAGCTGCCTCCTATTGCTCCTTCCGTACTAGAGCTGCCTCTTCCTGCACCTTCTGTACCAGAGCTGCCTCCTACTGCTCCTTCCGTACTAGAGCTGCCCCATCCTGCACCTTCTGTACCAGAGCTGCCTCCTACTGCTCCTTCCATAC
>VOMN01012986.1:0-10854 GCA_014899125.1 Orchestia grillus
GATAAAGAAATCCAACAACTTTCAAGATCCATCAGGATCCTAGAAAAAGAAGGAAGTTGGAAATGGTACGATCAGAGTTACCGTGGGCCAGATTGCTAGAACCTTTATTAATTCACACGTTTTACATTGAATTTTCAATGCCTTGCAACTACTGGTGTGTTGAGGAATGTGTGGTTTAAGCTTCATTTTCCAAGGGAAGTACTGCGTGGTCACGTGAAAAGCCTCGCCTGAGCCAGCCGAGGCTCGAACCCTGGTCCTCACGGCTGTGAGGCCATCAAGCTAACCACTACACTGGAGATACCAAGCCTTTGAAGCTTTATGACATGGATGCACTTGGTAGTTGAGGTTAGGTCTGCCACACTCTTTGACATCCACAAGCTGAAAGTAATGCCAATAAAATGTCTCTCCTGCCTTCGTATACAATTTAGCTCAGCATGTAATTTCTAACGAGGCTTCATACTCTTCCGCTTCGAAAAAAGTTCACCATAAAGCAGTTTTGACTGCTGTGCTCCATAAAACACACTTGGTTCAAAAGGCGTTTAATATAACTTGAACTTCATGTTATTGACTTTATATTTGACAAAAAAAAAATTAGTTTTGCTTTTTGTAGTGTTGTGTAAGTTTGGTAATACATGAACAACTTCACGTTATTTTTGCCATGGTAACTTTGAACACGTCTTGGCTAGGTTTGAATCCTTCAGTTAACATTATAAGAATGCTAGGAAATGCAATTGTTTTAAAATACTTTTTATTACAACATTGTCACTTTGCAAAGCTTAATGTTTAGCCATTATCAACAGGTGAAAAAGACATGAAACTGAATCAGTACAATTTGAGATAAAATTTGCTAAAAAATGTTCTACAAACATAGAAGCATATAATAAAAATATAATTTTTTAAATTTCATTAAAGCCTCCTCCCCCTCCAACCAAATAGTTAAAATGTTATTATATTGCTTTGAAAAATTAAAAATTTAATTTTAATTTCTTAAAACAATCAAATTGTATTTCTAATGTTTTGGTTGAAGGTTGGAGGCTTTAATGAAATTATGAAAACATCATGATACTAATTTTCAGGGTAATTTTGCATATTATTCCATTTTTATTCTTGTGGAAAATGTAGAAAGATTCTATTATGCTGAAACTAGGGGTATAGCAGTTGAAGGCGGTACTTAAAATTGAGAAATCTGAAGTAACTAATTTGGTATCACACATGAATGCTTGTTTTCTGACTGATGTATAAGAAGGACTAGCCAAAATTAATCCTGTTGTATTAGATTGGGCTGTATGCTCATGGAATTGATTTCCAAGTTTATGCTGAAGACATCCAACATGAACAGACCCACACAGTGCAACAATATCTGTATACAGTTGTGGAGTTCAGATAGTAAATGGTTCTTAAATTTCAGAAGGAAGCCTGAGGTAAATTTATTTATCAGAAATAGAATAAAATCTTTATTGGAAAAACCTTAAACATAAACTAGGTCACTTGAAAGTTTATCAGACTGCAATCTGTGATAAGGTAAACTCAAGTACATCATTTTTTACTGCGCGTTCATTTATGAAGCTGTTGAAATGTGAGCTAAAACACTAATACTTATGCCTGTGATTGGGCTTTTGCAAGACACTGATGTAATGAACTTATTGTTTGCTATTTTACTAAGTATGTAATGAAGAAATAGCAACTTGTTATCCTTTGTATATTTCATTGTAAATATGATGCTGTGATGGTTACCATTGAAATGTACTAAAATCTCTATTCATGAGTATAGTTCTTGAATAAAAAAAGCAAGATCTACATATACATTCCAATAAAAAAACAGATTACAATCCCCAGAACATTATGACTGACATTTTTTTCGTGGTAGTATATGCATATACTGGCAAAAAATGAAGCTAGCAGTGAACCAAGACCAAGGCTTTTATGTGGTTACAAAATTCTACCTGTTTGTGAACTTGAACTTAATATGAAGGCCAACATCTGTGGATGCCCATATTACAGTCTATAAAATCTCTTCTAATCACACATTATACAAACAGGTTAGGATCCTCTAGCTTCATTGCCTCTTGACACAACCTTCTCCAGGAAGTTCTGAAAGTATGAGTATGTCATATCAGGATATTTTAACAAAGAGAGGGTGTTACTGGGCAAGGCAGTTTGTCAAAAAAATTCTCTTGAGCGTGGAATGTCAGCACAATTTATGGGATCTAATCGATCACTGCCTTCTGTTCCATCCCCTCAGGGGGCATAGCATAAACCATAAGCAGTGGGTTAAGAATAGTTATGTTTGTTTATGTATGCTATGACAAGTAGCATCCCCAGTGGGACATTGTTTGGTTACCTTGGCTATAGCTAGACCTTTGAGACTTTTATTTTTGTATCCACTTTGCTTTTTTCATTTTCATGATTCCTTGATTGATGATTCTTTATCTTTTCTTTCTCTTCCTTCTTAACTTGCTGTTTCTATGTGCAGGGAATCTTGTGTGAAAATGCACCCTGCACATAGATTCCCCATTTTCCCAGGTCCATTTTTAATGAGCCCTTTTCTTTCAGTGCAAAATAGTCTGAGTTACTAAAGTGCTGCTTTCCTTATTCCTACTTCCATTACCTCTTCTGTTCTATGCCTTTGCAAAGGTATTCTTCATTACATCAACAACCATCAAATAACACTCTTCATCCAGCCCTGCAAGACAGCTCATGCCTGAATCTCTTTCATTACTTCTGGCAACCACTGAAATTCTCTATTGTGCTAACTACATTAAGGTATCCCTCATGCATTTATACACAATAAATTCAAAAATGAAAAGTTTTATCTATAACCTTGAAAATTATTGTAAGGACTATTTACTGTAAAGCAATATGCCACTCTTTCCCTTATGTACCTAATATTTTGATGTTACTTCTTGCATCGTCTGCCATTAGGAGTATTGTGCTTATATTCCCAAGTTATGCTAGTTAAAATTTGATGTCTTGTAATATGTAATATTTATTGGCAGGTCTAAGCTCCAGATTGTGCCATCCAGGCAAAACCTACTTGTAAATCTGAACACTCGTGTGAGGCTAAATGCAGGGTCTGCTGAAGAGCTACAATGGTAACATAGGGTCATTGAAATGTATAACAAATAAGATTAACCTTAACAACTGTAATCACGTACCTTAAATCTTGTACTGACAATTGTGAGATTAATTTGGTATCCCATGCATTGATAAATGCCCGATTGTCATCCCACAGAGTCCATCTACAATAAATTTGATCTTCCTTCATAAGTGAAGCTAGATGGCCCAGTTTTTGGAGCCCTTGAACAACAAAATAGGAAACAAGAAGAAGAAGACTTTGTCTCTGATGGCTGCTTCCATTTGAGTTCAGTTTTGGTTTCTTTCACCCAAATTATGGAGCCACCACCACTCTCATTTTGCAAAGGTTTGTTGATGTAGTAGTGCAATTACTATCTCAATGTGTCAACTGCTGGGAGATATTTTTCATAATATCTAGCCATATTTTGTAGTGTGCTTTAATATTATGCAACCAATTGCTGAGATGATCTGTGTTTCCTGCCTGCTGTTCTTTGTTTAATTCTTTCCTAGACATGGGTAATATTTTGTTTGGTTAGAAAGCTTGGAATTTGTTTGTGAGAATAAATTAAGCATACTTATTTTAATAACATATTCACTTAAATCAGAAATTTTATTCTGTATGTATGCAAAATGAAAGTTTTTTTCACAGAAAAGTAGTTATAACAAGAAAAATATTGACTCATGAGGACTTTGAGAGTGGTGTATCTGGTCATGGTTGGATGAGGACTTCATGAGTGTAGTATATATTGTCATGGTTGGATGAGGACTTCATAGTGTGGTATATATTGTCATGGTTGGATGAGGACTTCATGAGTGTAGTATATATTGTCATGGTTGGGTGAGGACTTCATAGTGTGGTATATATTGTCATGGCTGGATGAGGACTTCATGAGTGTGGTATATATTGTCATGGTTGGGTGAGGACTTCATGAGTATAGTTTATATTCTCATGGCTGTGTGAGGACTTCATAGTGTGGTATATATTGTCATGGTTGGGTGAGGACTTCATGAGTATAGTTTATATTCTCATGGCTGGGTGAGGACTTCATGAGTATAGTTTATATTCTCATGACTGGGTGAGGACTTCATAGTGTGGTATTTATTGTCATGGTTGGGTGAAGACTTCATAGTGTGGTATATATTGTCATGGTTGGGTGAAGACTTCATAGTGTGGTATATATTGTCATGGTTAGGTGAGAACTCTTTTGATGAGGGAAAATCTTATTTGTGGCATGACAACACTCAAACTCATGTTTGCTGTTATCATTCAGTGGCTATTGGCTAGAGACACCAAGTTTGTATGTATGTCATCAACATTTTGATCTTTCAACATTCAACATCTCTGATTTGAGCCTGAGGAAAACTATTAGTCTATGATCAAAATGATTGTTTAACTGAAAAGATGGCAATATTAAAGTTTAAATGAGCCCAGGGAAGGAATTAAAAAATCGGCAGCAGAAATGGTCAAGCCAGCTGAAGTTACTTAATTGACTACAACAGTAGGAAATTGGCTGCAACATTAGGAAATTGGCTGCAACATTAGGAAATTGGCTACAACAATGGGAAATCAAATTTTGGAATTAATGATAAGCTAGGAAGACGACAAATTAATGTACAGTTATGAGTGTATCTGTGATTTATACTGTTACATTCTGTCTTCTTGTTTAATTGAGGCAATAATTACATGATGGTTAACCTATATTTAGTCTAAGTTTTGATCCTTAAATTCTTTCCAAACAATGTATTATGTGGTAAAAGTTTATGCAGAATTCAAAGTAAAAGTGGGAAAATTTATTTAGCAATTGTTTTACCATCATATTTTAGTGCATGAATGTCAAGTTCTGTACTGTATCAGATGATTATGTGCTACAAATTTGGGTTACTTATTTTCTGATTGAATCCTATCAGTCAATTGCATGATCAAAACTTGTTTGTGCTGTAGGTGTATGTACAGCCGTATCTAGAACTCAATTTACCTCAGCTATCGATAGGCATTTAGGACTTCTGTCTTTCTTGCCCACTTTGCTTCTTTCAATTTTCATACCTTCTTTACTATCTCCTCTTTGTGTTTTCTTCTTCTTCCTTCTTAACTTGCTGTTTCTTTATGTAGGGAATGTGATGTGGGAAGAGACTTGTGAAAGTATTTCACATTTTCTACTGCCAGTGCCAAGTGGTCCATTCTTCCCTTTTCCCCCTCTGGATAGCATTGCATTTGTTTAGGAGCTTTAACTAGCTACTGAATAAATTCATGTTGAACTCAATATTCAGACCTCTAGAACAAGATGCAAAACGTCATCCTATTTGCTAATCCCCTCAGGGGGCATAAGATAGGCCATAGGCAATAGAGGTAGGTTAGTTAGGTTTGCCTATCCTATGCTATGGGGACTAGCGCCCCCAGGGGAGTACTGCTAGGGTACCTCAGCTTTAGATAGGCCTTCGGGACTTCTGTCTTTCGTGCCCACTTTGCTTCCTTCCGTTTTCATTCCTTCTTCGCTATTTCTTATTTGTCTTTTCTTGCTCTTCCTTCTTAACTTGCTGTTTCTATGCGCAGGGGATCTTGTGTGGGAACACACCCTGTGCATAGAATCCCCGTTCTCCTAAGTCCATACTAAATGGTCCCTACTCTTTCGGTGCGAGATAGACTGAGTTTCTGAAGCGCTGCTTTCACTACTACTACTACTACAACTCCTATTTGCTAATAGAATGATTTTTTCCCTATACACTTGCCAAAATGTTTGTGAAAGTTCCATTTAAGAAGTGCTGGTGTGTGGCCTCCTCAGAAGCCTGTCTCCACCCCTGAAGTTGGGGCATGAATGCCCAATAATAAATGTAACATCACCTTGACACAACAGGGATATTTAGCTTATATGCCCAAGTAAAGTACGTCTCTAATGAATGTACCTCATACTGTATTCCAGTAAAGTGCTTCACTTCACTGTTATTATTTGTGCTTAAAATCTAAAGTTTTTCTCTGCTTTTTGGGTACCTAGTATATTTACTTAATTTTAACTAATTTTTATATCTATGAACATGCTGATTTTATTCTGCTATTGAATCAATGTTGTCAAAAACTTAATGCCATATATAATTGGTTTGTACACAGAATCATTTATTCAATGTATTAAATATTTACTATTTTTTTCATTTGTGGAATTTGTCATTCAGTCTGTTTTATTTATATATTGGTTCAATTACCTGCTCACACAAAGTTCTATTCTTATTAAATACCATGCTTAACACATGCTCTTCTGCATTTCTTGGAAGAGCTACTCCATACGCAGTATCTCTCTCTGCTCCTCTGCTGTGATACTCGGGTCATCTCAGTACCTTTAACTTTATGGTGATATAATTTTATGTTTATATCTTTTAACGGGTACTTATTATTTGGGGCTGAACTCTGTAAATATTGTGTCCTTCCAGCCGCTTCTGTGATTGATAAAGCTATAGCATTCATAATTTCCAAATTTATTCAAGATTGTGATATTTTAATTCTACTAGCTGTTCTCTAGAAAATTTGTAGCTCAAGTGTATTGTTTTGATGAAAAACTTTTAAATTAAATTGTATTAATAAATAATTCAAGATAGTTTTTGATTATTCTTTCATTATAGATTTGTCTCTTCACAGCCACTGTCAAAATTGAGAGACCTCCAGATGCTTCCCCCTCCAAAAGTGAGCTGCCTGACAGAGAGCTGGAGGAGATCTCAGTCAAGGAGGAACCCTTTGACCATCAGCAGGAGTCTCAGGTGCTCTAGTTAATGTCTTGGGTGATGTCACTCTTGAATGCTTCTGGTGATACACTAAACATGCTCTGCTTTCTTTTGTTTGCCCTGGAAATTAGACCGTACATAAGTTCCCTAAAAATTGTTGCGTGTCACCACTTACAGGCCAATAATTGTTCTCATGACGTGCATGTGTTTTGTGAACGCAGCTGTTGAGGACTTGGTGGGTTTTGTTGTGCTTGTGTTCCGTTTCTTATGTCTCTATTTCTCTGAAAAGCCTCTCAGCTACATAAATATAAAACTATATCTAAAAATGTAGTATTTTTGTGCTACTATATTTTTTTAATCAATTTGATGTCCTCTTTGTAGTTTTTACATGTTCAAATACGATATTTTGGGATTTTTGTAATTAAAATTGATTATTATAGTTTTAAAACATCATGGGATAGTTTCTCAATACAAACAATATTACATTAATATTGCTGAAAATATCAACAGTAACAAAAAATTAAGGCAGCTGCGAGTGGGATCTCCTCGTGCCATTGACTGTGCTATATCTTACCAGATGTCACTGCATATTTGGATTGAATGTTTTCTCCCACTAATTCTTGTATGACATGGAAGATCCCTCTAATGCATGGTTTTTTAGAGTCAAAGTGTGCTTATTTTTCTGTTGGTCATGGGAACTGCAGTGTGCTCCACAAGTGGTTACGCTAACTTACGAACGACTTGTCAGTGTGTCAGCTTGCAGTTAACATATTAAAGTAACGGTGAAATTCATGTAGAGCAGTTGATGTGAATCGAGATTTGCGATTGTACCTTGTGTGCCAGGACGCTCTATATGAGAGGCTTGTCTACCTGGTATTTTTTTACTGTCTACAGATGTTAAATCATGCTGAGAAATGGCAAAATTTAAGTTGCATTATACGTGGGCAGCGTTCTTTCAATTTTTAAGACTGCATCCTCTCACCCATGCAGCCTAAGGACAACCAAGCCAGCATGACCAGCGCTGTGGTATTGGTGCATAAATTGCCTTGCGCTGAGGTCCAGACACTCTGTTATGAGGATAACCTCTTCAAGCAGGAGGCCCCTCTGGACAACTCGGCATATGGTGTGTATTATGTTCCTTTTGACTGACTGTTCAGTCATTCAAGTGAAAACACCTATTTCAAATTTTCCTAATGTAATGTTGCCCAAATAATGACTTATTACAGCTATAAGTTTTATCAAGTCTAGTGAGAGATTGAGATAGCTTCACTGTTGTTTTTCAAGCCTCATAAAATAATTCTCAGATATTCCTATGTTCTCTGCACAGTTAAAGTGCCTGACAGTGAGATAGAACACATCACCATCAAGGAGGAGCCAGCCGAGTGGCACCAGCAACCTCAGGTGTGTAGAACACTCGTTAATGTTGATTCAGGGATTTTGGTTCCAATAATCCCAGCTGATGATGCCAAGAGTTTCATTTAGTGAATCTTTACTCAGTTGCTGTGTGCTCTGAGATGCTGAAAATAATTATTCTGGCCTGCATTTTACAAGGTTTTCAAATATAAATTACTTTTCGATTCAGATGATCTATGAGTAGTTTTGTCAAGCTGAGCCTAGAAATGATAAAAATTAATGCATACTAAATAATAACAATTGCTGCCCCTTTAGAGGGCATACGATAAGCCATGGCAATAGGGTTATGGTAGTTATGGCTGTCTCTCCTGTGCTATGGGGACTGGCGTTCTCAGGGAGGCACTGTTAGGTTACCACAGCTTTAGCTATGCCTTTGGGACTTTTATCTTTTGGGCCCACTCTACTTCTCTTCATTTTCATGCCTTCTCTGATTATAATCATAGGACGATATTGAGAAGGCTTACTATTGTTTTTCTCAGTTCATTTAATAATTTTAAGGCTTTCTACACATGAATTTTGTCAAGATTAAATTAAATCATTAGTTAGTGTAAAGCTTCCCTCTCAACTTTTTGTTTCTATGCACTGGGAATCTTGGGTGGGGACACACGTGTGCGTGGATTCCACTTTCGCTAATGTCCGCACTAAATGGTCCCTTCTTTTCCCTCTTTGGAATGCATTTCATGTGGGTAGGGAGCTTTGCACTAACTAATGATTTAATTTAATCTTGACAGAATCCATGTGTAGAAAGCCTTAAAATTATTCAATGAACTGAGAAAAACGACAGTAAGCCTTCTCAATATCGCCCTGGAAGAACAATAATATCAATACTGATCAAATCAACCAGAGCCACGTTGTAAAGAAATCCAGATTTCTCTCTCGGAAATCTGTGGAAAAATAAAATATTTCAGTTGGAACCATGTACACTATTATACACTAAGACTTGAAACCTCTCATCACAGACATAGTAAGGAGTAGCTCTGATCTGCAAGCTATGTTGAGAATTGTTTTTCCTGAACAAAATCTCCCGTCTCGGATTGAGGAAGGCAAGCTCCCCAACCTTGTCTTCACTCTACAGCGATGAGATAAATTAGATGTGCAGCAGCATTGCATTGTATCATGACTGAGTTTGGAAAAGGAATGAATTCGCAGCCCGATTAGTCGCTCGGAAACGGTAAGCTGTATCTGTGGTGGTCTGGGCAGCTGTTTGTTAGTCCAGAAGATGCCAATTGGTTTTTATGGATCAGGGTTCGACTTGACGCGATCAAAAGTTTCGAAAGGACGTTCAGGGGGAGTCATTGTTGCCTTGGCCGATGAAAAACTTCATTTAAACGCCAATGACTGTTTCAGCATGACTCAGCACCGTCTCATAAAAGCCAAGGAAACTTGGGAGTGGCTGATATCTGATTTTCCAACTTTAATTTCCAAAGAAGAATAGCCTCTTTCATCACCAGACCTGAATCCTTTCAGTTTCAGTGTCTGGTCCATTCTTGCGAGTAGGTTTCAGCGGCACACCCTGAAAGTGTGGTGGCACTCAAAGTGAACCATACAAAGGGACAGTCAAAATCCCCCACAGGTATTCGTAACTCGTGTAGGTCGTTTTCAAAACGCCTTTACCGTGTCATTGATTGAAGCGTATCGCATAAATAGTGTTCATTTAGAATTATGAATCGTTTATCGGTATATTCTGTTTATTTTATTTGTGTAATTTGTTTAATTGAAATTATATGATATACATGCGTTTTAACGCTAGTTGTTAAGACACTCTGTAGTTTAAGTTGCCTGGATTGCCCATCGCAGTGTGTGGATTTAACTCCCCGCACCTGGTAGCTGAGGCGACGGTGTGGCCACATCACCTGAACACTGAGCGATCGAATAATAAATAAAATGACCGCTCGTGCTTCCTTCTTGTAAATAACAAGTACGACAAATTATAACGCGACTGAATTCTTCAATAGGGAAATAATTAACAACGAAATATCAACCTCTATTCTCTAGACGAAAGGAACCAAAGGATCAGCAGCGCGATGTGTGGAATGCTTGGTTCCTGCTCGCATGACTTTGATCTGATTGTTTTAAAGTCCTTAGATAAATGACAGTTCTCTCTCAACGACATGAAGAGTGCTAATTAATTTAAAGTAGTCTACCAGTAATGTGAAATTTTGTAATAGTTTATTTTACAATGTCCTTTCTTTCATACTTTGTTTGAAGCTTCATTTTCTTTCCCCATAATCCACATAAATTTACTAATGAAATCCTTGGTATTAGGCTCATTTTGTTTAAAATGAGTCCAAACGAAAATGAAAATGGAAAACGTTGAAATTACAACGTTTTTAGCCTCCACTGTATCTTTGTATCATAAATAATCTTCAGTTTGTTCTACATTCCCGTTGTGAGAAATTTTGTATGTAAACGTGAGGCATGAAAACTGGTTACACTTTATCGTCGAAATGTTAGCATGAACTGAAATAAACTGAAGCTTGTTGCCTATCCCCACTCTCACTGTCTTAATTGTTAACATCCGCCCACCTGTCACCAAGTTATGCATAGGCGCTTTTGGTCCCCACGCCTGCAACAGCCCCTAGTGTTGGACTCATCCGCAAGGGTCTAAACGTTTACGCCTTAAGGGGCCTTTACACGTTAAGTTTTCAGTGACACTTT
>VOMN01012987.1:0-15174 GCA_014899125.1 Orchestia grillus
TGCTTTAGTTTCTAGTAGTTTGTGTGGATTGCTTGTTATTGCGATTGGGACATCATCAGCATACATCGAGATTCTTGTGTCCGGTGGCGTGGATGGAAAGTCATTTATAACAATAGAAAACAGAACAGGGCCGAGACGCTTGAATAGTAAATTTATATCAGTTTTATTATCTTACGACTCACAAGTTCACAACTAAAAACCGTTTTTCGAATAAAAAAAAACAATCCGAAGGAATTCTGAACAAGTTTATTGAGAGGGAAATACTTTTACCGTAAGGGTCGAAAGCACCTTCTTAAACCTGAACAGATTCGACTGAAAACCATGGGGTCTCAAGTAAAAAAAAATAATCGTGGACATCACCCTTAGACGAGAAATGCGATTCAACAATATTTATCGAATCGTATCTTAATTCAACCGCAGCAAAAATACACAATACTTGCTCGATTTCCCAACAGTGCCATTTTGATACTGCCTCAGATCTTCCATTCATCGGCGCAGATTGAAAAAATGAAATGAACTGGACGCAGTCAATTGACCCAATTTAGAGAAAAGGATCTTGAATATTTTCTGTTGTATTTGCTGACACTTTTTCGGCGTTTATGAGGTCCAATTTATTAAAACCAGGGTTTAAATGTTGACTAGGATCCAGAACCTCAACAGGGTATAAGTCTCCTATCTCGCATTTCTTCGCTACCTGCAAGCATTTGGTACCGTGTTTCTGTTTAGAAGCTGCCAACTCCTGCAAGTTACCGTATTTGTTGCACACTCTCACCAATACGGGGTTTGATTTAACTACAGGTTGTACCACACGAGGCCAATACTTCGAATTGTCATCATTTTTACCTGATTCTGTAGGTTTTTGTACAATTAAATAACTAAAAATATCACGGTGATTCAACGGGTCATTGATCGCCACGTAATTCTGAGCATCTGAGCAAATACGATGCTTAGGGGGCTTCCACATAAGAGGGCATTTCATCTGGTGGGGACAAGGAGCAACAATGATCCCTCTGGTGCGCCCGGATTGGGGGTCCCTCTCCTGGCCCCTCAGTATGAACTCTCGGGCTTCTAACATAATGGAGCAGCCGGCACTAGCGCGGCCGTTTTCCACAAGCACGAGACAACCGCCAGGCATCACTGTCTTCCATAGTAAATCCAGGGTCTTGAGTCTCATGTCACGACTACTCAATTCTAGAAAAGAGCGACTACTAACCACCAAAGAATGCTTGATACTACCGGTGAGCGGCATGAAATGTCTGAAGTGAGTTGAGTTCTGTCTGCGCGGCAGAGGACGGTTGGCGACACCCCCCTTCAAGAGAAGCTCGTGCAGTTCGTGCATGGCATTGCTGCTGTCAACGTTGACCACTTCCTTGCACGCCTTTGGCCACGTGGCATCAACAGCCCTGTCGAGACAGCCATGCAAACAGAGAAACATTAATCTTAGGAAAAATCACCAAAAACGTTGGAAACATTCGGTGTAAAAACAACTACGAATACCCCACAGCAAAACAGCCAGGCACACCCAGGAATTGAACTAGGTAATGATTTTATAGAATAGAAGTTATTAATTATATTTAATACATACTTCATACGCTGTTTCAATTTGTGGGATAAAACGACAAATCAAAACTCGACAAATTAAGTACGAGTGGCAAAATTAAATATTTCAATGTCTCGGTTGACAGAGCTTGCGACAGCTGCCAGCCGTGGCAGAGGTCCAAAAAATTTGGTCTCAAAACCTAAAAAGACAAGGTGGAGCGAGGAGATGAAGAAAAACATATTAGACTTAAAAACGCGCGTAGGAGTCGGCTTCACGGTGCACCGACCTCCCAAACTAGAAGATCAATATAAGGAAAAAAAGATGAGGCCCAACTTCAAAATTCCAAACTGAAATTAGTGATAAGAGCAATCAAATTCATTAAGAGTACCATCAAATTCATTGAGAATACTATCAAATCCCCAGTATCGCATATCACAATATTCTTCATTTTAGATTATTCAACGCATTCCTGAGCATACGTTACCAGTATTTACCAATTCACTTTATAAATAATCCCTAGTGTTGCTTGCTTAGTCCGTCCGTTCGTCTCTTCATTATACCCTGAACACGCTCCACAGTCAGGTTGTTCCAAAGTTAGGTTAGGTTTCAATTCGGTGACACTCTCTGTTTTGAAGTTAGACATGCTTCCCTTTTGTTCGCTTTTTCTCTTTCCTTGGAAGAACGGGTTTTATCATTTAATTGTTCAAATATGAGTGTTTTCTTTCAACGCAATCAAAATATAAGTTTTGACTTACAAACAAACCGTTACGCAACAGCGGAATGAACTGCTTCATTGGTACACCAGGGGCCCAATTAACTACGCCTGCGTTTCGCTTTACCTGTTTGCCAACACTCATTTTAGTTACATTTACACGAAACCCTCACATTTCAATTGTTTAAATAACTAAATACGATTAATCCGAATATGTATGGAGAGTAAAATTATAAAAGCATATTAAGCTTCTACAAACAAAATTCTTCCCGAATTCAAACCTAACTTAACTTTGGAACAACCTAACCATTAAACAGCCTAACGCAAGGAACGTGTTAAAAATTGCAATACGAGAAAATTCCCGGGTCCGAACTTCTAACTAATCAGCGAGACCGTCAGAGAAGGCAGTCCGTACCAGCAATACTGTAAATAACAATATTCCAAGTCTGAGATACCGTGAATAAGAGGGCATCTTAATAAATCAGGATCATTTCCCTCCATTTTTGGCGGGGCGCGTGTACTAGTCAACACTAAACAGAGTGTGCCACAAAAAAGTTTATTTTTCATATACTTATAACCCCGAAACTAATATCCGTAGAAATTTCTACATGGTCTCATTTTTCCCACCATTCAATGTACTTTCATCAAGTTAAACCTTGCTACATTTATAGGAATAGTTCACGAACAAATAAACGATAAGTGGGAGTTGTTTTTTTTTGCCATTGGAATAGTCTTATTTCAACTTCACTTCACGAGTGCAGAAATTGAATTCTTCACCATCAACCCTTAAAACTGCAAGTGAAAAAAGAAAAGCAGTTGAGAAGAGAAAAAAGTTCCATGTCTAAAGTGCCTCGAAAACAACGGTGGTTATTTGTTATAATGGAAACACTATATTCTTGTGTTTGAGTAAAAAGTAAAAAATATCGATTTAAATAGTCTCTTATCTTCATTTTTCCTGTTTTCTACTATACATTTACTGCTTTTATTAATGAAAAACATAGATTGTGTCTTGAGAATAACCCTCTTGCAATGGGAAAAAATCACTCATTTATCATTCATCTGTTTGTGAACTATTCCTCTACATGCATAATCGTTTAACCTTAACTGGATGAAAGTACATTCAATGGCGGTGGACATGAGACCATGTAGAAGTTTCTACGGCTATTAGTTAGGGAGTTATAAATATTTGAAAAGAGGAAACTTTTTTGTGGCTCACTCTGTAAGATAAAATGCCACGTGCCTCCTCAAATGAATAAATTGATATTTTTATGCGTAATTTGAACACATCTCGTTGAACACATTGAATTTGTGGAGAATTTTATGCACTTAGTCATACTTTATAAATAAAAAATAGCCCAGAATTGCTTGCTTGGTGCATTTGTCCGTCTCCCCCTATTTCTATTACGCTCTGCAGAACTTAGAAGAAAATTCCCGAGTCCGTATTATTAAACTAATAGCGAGACCGTCAGCTAAAGCAGTTGGCATCAGTAATACTGAAAATAACATTTTATGTTAGAGGTACCATATATAAGAGGGTATCTTAAGAATTTAATATCATTTGTCCCGCCATTTTTCTCGGGTCGCGCTCACTAGTATACAATAGACATTTAATGGTATTGACAACGAGCAACTAGTACATCAAAATACACTGACCAAGTGACACTGCCCACGCCGGACCCAAAATCGAGGAGAGTAGTAGGCTGGAAGTGAGGCAGCGCACAGCGGAGCTGGTGGAATGTCTTGACGAGCGCAGCATAGTCGGGTATCAGGCGAGCCATCATGTAGAGGCACGCGCTGCACAGACAGTACAAGTCACTCGACACACATGCCAAACTTTCAATGAACAATCATTGTTACGTAATTAGGCCTCATCAATGAGAAGTGCAGGGGCGTCCACACCTTCATGATTTTGGGTAAACATTAACGAGTACTGTAGCAATGAGATGATGAGCAGCTGACCGCCACAAATTTAGACAGAACAGTCGTTTTTTCCTACAAGTTTCTACAATGCAATGATTTTCGAGCCAATAGCACGCTAATGAAAATGAATTAAATACCTACCTACTGCATAACGTACTGCTTTAACGAAGATCTAATTTAGTTCAAAGAAAAAACTTGGAGCTCTCAAATGTTGGCAGCAGTTAACTTTATATTAGCTGCTTAATATTGTATTACCCCTAATATAGAAAATGAATAAAAAACAAATTCATCCCTACCTTTCAGGGGTTGAAAAGTCGAAAGGGCGATGATTGAAGATTTCCATACAGATTTTTTGTCCCACTTTTCTTTTTCTCTCTTCCTTAAGGAACTGCTCGTCTTCATCAAATAGGGTTTCATTCTCAAGATTTACAGGCTCTGCAAAGAAAAAATTCAATGTTAGAATGAGATTAATTGCATAGACAGTACACATAAGAAAGAAAGAAAAATAATTTATTCCGAAATCAGTCACACACAAAAATATAATATTCGGGTTTTCATTGAATGAAATTAGTCTTAAAATTAAAATATGGAAGTCGCAATGAAACTTATTTTGGTCAGTTTGGTGACACGTTCCCAGAATTTTAGAAATTTCTAGGGTAAAGTCTTACCTTTAGAAAGTTCTAAGGTTAAGATTTTTTTCAGTCACTTAAACTGCTTTCAAGCCACATCTTACAAATTTCTTACACTATTCTATTAATTTAGCACACTTTTTTCACCTTTATATTCACTGGAATGGCGTCAGTCTGTTTACATTGCGCAGATCGGCACGAAAGCATCACTGGATACGGATGTCAATATCACCAACATTGTGTAAAAAAATTATTTGAATGGATTGCATGGTTTTTGACATAGTTAAAAAATACCAAACCCGATAATTTAGCACGCAGTGTATATTCGTTAGTTCAAAGGTCTTTAGCCACATGAAATGTGGTGCGAAGAGGAAGAGAAGAAGGGCTCATCTGGTATGGACTATAGAATAAGTGCAATCTGTGCACACGTGTGTTCTCACACCGGATTCCCAGTACAAAGAAACAGCAAGTTGAGAAGGAACAGGAAGAAATGATAGAGAAGATATAGCAAAGAAAGTGTGAAAACTGAGAGAAGCAAATTGGAAACGAATGATAGGGTTCCCAATGGCATAATTGAGAAAATCTAACAGTGCTTCCCTGCGGTCGCCAGTTCCCTAAGCACAGAATAGATGAACATAACCTAACCTTACTGCCTATTCTATGCTCCTTGAGGGGAATAGAAGAAAAACAATGAATGAAATAATACACGAATAGTTCTGAAAAATAGATGAAGAAAATCTTAATGACTCATTAGGGCAGTAAAAAAATATCCATCGAAAATACAATGAAATAAAAAAAATAAGCAAACACAGAAGAGAATTTATCAAGAAACGTATACAATGAATTACATCCTGAAAGGCTAAGAATTTCATAGGACATACTACTTGTTTATTGTACCTAAATACAATTTGAATAAAAAGAAATCTATGTTGACCAGGGTTGGAAATACAATGGTTTTTTCTTTTAACTGGCCCAATTGTTTTTGGAGGGGGTTTTATTATTTTTATTGGGTTATGTTTCGTACAAAAATTTTTTACTTTTAGAGCTGACATCATAAACAAATGTCGAAAAACAGTATAAACTGTCATGCAAATTAGAATACATGATATTTATACCAATTGTTGTAAAATTAGAGCCAATGAAATAAAATCTAAATGTTTGGAACAAGGTTGGGGCAGAGAAGGCCAAGAAGCTTGTCAAGATATATAGACATCTGAAGCCAAAACAAATGAATAGGAGCCTAACTTATATTATAATCATAACACACTATAACTGATAGCGTTATAATGTAGCAACTATCATTTCAGTGCGGAAGAGTACATTTTTTTGCACAAATGTCAGTAGCTGTTCGAAATGATCATCCAGGATTAAGGACTCTTACTAAGTTGCCTGCCCTCCTAAAACCTGCAGCAACAGCAACCAAGGTACTAAAGCTGCAATACAGAGCATTCAACTACTAAACCAACTGCGCTATTACTCTTCAGATAAAGGTTAAGTAGTAGTAGTAGTAGAAAAAAGTAGTAGTAGTAGTGAAAGCAGCGCTTCAGCAAGTCGAGACAATCTCACACCGAAAGAATATGGACCATTTAGTATGGACTTAGGAGAACGGGGAATCTATGCACAGGATGTGTTCTCACACAAGATCCCTTGCGCATAGAAACAGCAAGTTAAGAAGGNGTGGTGCTCCCCTGGGGGCGCTAGTCCCCATAGCATAGGATAAGCAAACCTAACTAAACTACCTCTATTGCCTATCCTATGCTCCCTGAGGGAGGAGATAAAGCTTAATGTAACATTCACATTTTGGTGCTGCTTTGTATTTTCTTTTCTTATAAGGAGATCATGGGAAATTACTTCGAGATTTTAGTGGTAGCTGAGGATGCCAAAGAGAAAAACAATTTTTCTCATGAGTTAGCATATTGTGAAATTTTCTCACCAGTTTGATATCATCTTATTTTGAAATTTTTATTCAATAACTAATATCATGTAAAAAGTTTACAAAGGAAATTATCAAGCAAGCACTTCAGAGTTAAAACTTAAAAGCGAATTTAAAAAAGGATATGATATGTTATCTGTGTTATGTATTTCCTCACTAGTTCAAGAACATTTCTTGATTAGTTTATCTGCACTGTTATCCTTGCATAGCAAAAAAAATCAAATACAAAAAGCCATTAAAAGGTAAATAACAATAAATGTAAAAAATGTTGAAATGAAAAAAATGTCAAATGGAAAAAATGCTAATATGTAAAAAATGCTAATATGTAAAAAATGCTAAATGTAAGAATACACTGAACTGGTGGCTTTTTTTTCTGGGGTGGGTTTTTTAATGCAGACTCTGATACCTACCCTAAATTCCAGTAATTAGAGTAAAATTTTTGTCCATCATTTAATCCCAGATGAAGTGAAGACCCTCAAAAGCATAGTGAATAATTTTAAGTCTGACTTTCTAATGAAGAGGTCCAGTTAATTAACAGGTTGATTGGAACAATGCTTGCTCTATCGGTGGCAACAGTAAGTGGAAAAAACTTTGCACCATTAGTATTTACAGGAACTACTTTAAAATTTTAAGAAAATACACCACTCAGCATCCACATATATATGTCAACACATCAAAGTGCATATACCTTCCTCCGTTCACTCCTTCCTCTATGGGTTACGCTTTCCAATTATTCAAAGAGAAAAATTTGTTGTACATACCATCATGAACACATCAACAATTTGAGTTCGTGTTCTCGTCTAGTGTACAGTTGTAGATCACAGGGTCTTGCAGATAACCCATGAATTTTCCAAGTGGTGGGCAACCCTGACACGGCGTAACTTGGCCATCCTGACAGCACTCTGTTATAGCCACGTACCAAACTCACAGATGAAATTTCGCCTTCGTGGAGTGAAAATTACACAATAGAGCAGGTCAAATGTTCGGCTCTCTATGAACTTCGTGGACATGGTCACAGCCCCACCTACATTTACAAGTCCCTCCGATATCCGAGGTTGGCAGTCTACGACGTCAGTAAGAGTTTTGACGAATCTGGCGAAGACCAGAGATCGGTCCACAAGCTGAGAAGATATAAAAAATGCACACCAGGATACCTGGCTGACCTACAGAAAAGCGTTTAAGTCAATCCAACCACTTCATTATCGACATTTGGCCAAGAAGAGAGCCGTCAGCGTCACGATGATGCACAGAGGCCTGAAGAAGTAGGCTTAAGCCCTTACGCCTAACGTAAGAGGCATTTCCTTACCAATAAGAAGGATGTCGTCCTCTTGGAGAGGTGCAGGAAGTTGTTGAACAGGTTAAAGGAAAACGGCTCAGCCGTTAAGTTCTCTTCCGACGAGATTTTTACGGTAGATAGGGCCTATAACAAATGGAATGACCGCTGGATCGCCTCGTCGAGTACTGTGGGGCACCCCACGATGACTACGAAAAAACAGCTAGCATCACGACCTTTTTTATCGTTTCGAGTGAGGGCGACGTGTTTACCCACTTCCGTGCCTACCACGAGAAAGTGAATGCTGTCATCTACTGTATAGTTCTGACGGGCAAATCACGTTTTGGATGCAGACCAAGACTACCAGTAAGGAGTATGTCTTTCAGCAAGACTCGGCTCAAGCCTACGCGGTGAAGAAATCCATCGACTTCCTCATGATAGCCAGGGTGCAATTGTGGGAGAACTCGTGGCCCTCCAACACACCTGACTTGAACTCCTTGGACTACTATTTCTGGGCGTGAAGTCAACCAAAAGCTTGTGCGAGGCCTCACAATAATGTCGGAGCCCTCATCGGGAAAGCAGTAAGGTTGTAGAAAAAGGCAAAGATCATCCGCGCCGTGTTCGAGTTTCGCCAACGCTTAGCGGACGTCATCACAGCCGCAGTCGGTTATATTTAATAAACAATTTGTCCTCTTGATTTGTTCAATAAACTCATCTTTCCTTAGATTTATTAGTACTATTTCTCGAGATATAAAAGTTAAAACAGAATTGATGAAAATTGTACGGATTTATCTGCAAGACCATGTACATGAGCAACGGATTTTCCTATCAAGTGAAAAGTTGAAAAAAAAATTTCAAAATGATCAGAATCTAAAACAAAAGGGAATCAGCAGGAATGGTATAAAATGCACAGAAAAGGCAAAAAAAGTAACAAATCATGAATAACAAAGATATAGACAGGTGCATTTAAGAAGTTTAGAAGGCTAAACATTCTAAACCGAAACAGAGGAAGAATGCAACTGAGAAGAAATCACGAACAGAATTTTTTATGGAAGGTATAGCTTGAGTTAAAGGATTAGTAACATGGGTGAAGAAGTAAGAAACGCATCTTGTAAATGCCATAAATCGAGACAATTTAAGAAGAGCCGACATTAATGAGGAACGAAACATGATGCATTACGCAAATGCCATACACAGTGATGAGATGAAGGAGGAAGAGGAAACATGAACAAGGATGAACAATATATCTATCTCGCAAACATCAGGAATTGATTCAATGAAAAGGTTATTAAAAACTGGTGTATTAACACAGGTCCAGCTAGTAGAAAACTAAAACTTATTGCTCCTTTGAAATTTGGATGTATGACAACTAAAATATTTATTTCCTAACACACACAAAAGCACCCACACGCGCACACACATGCACTACCCGAGGCAACACCATTTGATGGGTGGGGTGTAATGGGTTCTTCAGTTCTGTCACTTCCTGCGAGGTGCTGTTTGTTCACGATACAAATGCAGAGCCAGAGCAATAGTGCAACACAGTCACAGTGAAAAACTACCTACACCGACTCTCCACAATGGCCGTAACTTTCCTATACTGAAAACTACCAAGTTGTATATTAGCTTATCTGACTTCTCAAACAACTACACATAATGGGCTAATGTGACACCTCAGCAAATTCTTCAATAATACTATATCAAAGAGAAATATGTACTCAACATATTAGCATGAAAATATGAAACATTTGATTACAATAATTATGATGCTGGGGAGTAGTCACATATTTCCTAGCAAAAAACATCATCTTGCTATATAAGAGTACCAGTAATTGTTTAAAACACATATGTTAGTGTTGAACAGTACTTACCTCAACAATACCAATCAAATTTAACTAACAATGAAAAGAAAACCCCTACACAGGCGATGAACATGCTACATGGTATGGCCACAGAAACATTGAATGTAAGAAAGCTCATTGAACAAACCTTCTGAGATGATCTCTTTCAAAAACTCTCTTTTCTTTTCTTCCTCCATCTGAGGGTCAAGTGGGGGCAATCTTTCTTGAAGTTGCCTTTGCAATCTTAGAGCATTTTCTTCCAACTCTGAGCCAGTGCTAATACCTGTAGATAAAAAACAATGTTCATTTCTTGCAGTCTAATGAATATATTTTTAGAAGGCATACCTGAAGTCTCACACACAGTCAAAATATTGACAAATAAGCCTAAATTTATGTGACAATAATAATTTGAACAAGCACCACATACTATATTATATTAGGTGACTAGAGAAACCCAGTAAAAAAGTTGGAAAACTAAGTTTTGAACAGATTAGATGGAAACTCAATAATAAACTTTCCCCATCTTCAATTATTGTTACTTTGCCAGTCCAATGAGGCAGCTTTATTTTCTGTTTTAGGGAAGTATGAGGCTCTGTTTGGTGAGTCATATTTATTGGTCATGCAGTCCATACAAACCTAATAATGCACATTGCACACAACTTTTAACCTACAGAGTTTAGAGGAGTCATTAAATTAAATGAATAAATTATGCCACACAATGAAGCAAAAATGTAACAGCTCAATTTCATCAAATGATTTTCATTTTACTTAGCAATAAAGATTTTAAGTGAATACCTTGAATGACAGATCTCATAGCAGTAGCAAGATTATCAGGCAGTGAGAAATTCAATTTCCTTCTCCCAGGATGTTTTCCAACACCAGACTCAGCAATAGCTCGTTCTGTTGCTTGGCTAAGAAAAAATGCAAATGTAGGCCGAGCATCCACTTTTATTTTGTTGCCTTCATCATCCACTTCAGTGGCAAATTCTTCAAAAACCTCAGCCTTCTTGAAGGAGTGAGGAAGAGTGCTTGCAACTCGACTTCCAGTTTTGGCAGCAAACTTCTGCAGACAGTGTGAGGGCTGAAAAAAAAGTACCATTATCTTGCTGCACAACACCAAAAAGTTCTATAACACCACACATCTCACACAATTATTTAAACAGTAAAAAACTCTATAGACAAATTTGTCATATTCTGTAAGCAACATGAAGATATTTCAACAAATATTAGTCATGCAAAACTACTCAGGATAATTTCATAAGTTTATACTCAACAGCTTTTTGTTATTACAATTTTCTGTATAAGTTTAGACTAATTATTGTATGCTTTTACAAGCACAAAGAAACAGAAATAAGAAAATTCTAGGTATACTAACTGTAATTCACGAAAAAGAAAATGGAGTGATGGAAAAGCCCCATCACTCAAGGCTTCTTGAGATACCAACAAAAAAGTGAAAATCATGCATTTATATTATTTCTTGATATTGAAAATTTTCTGTGGCTCTGTAGGTTATCATAATAGTGGATCAAATGAATCAAGAAATTGGTGAATGAGTAAAATTTTTTCAGATTAGCTAAGTTTGGAAACAGCATTAAGTGTTGGAAATTTGTTTTCTACTAGGTAGATGGGCATCAGATGCAGTTGATAAGTTAACAACTTATACTTATAAACAAAATGTATGAGTCATAATTGTGATTTAAATGCAGTAATATCTTGATCAAAAATATCAAATGACTGTCAACATCCTAAACTGATAAAAATGGAGAAAAAGTTCCCATGCTTGTGTTCAGGAATAAAAAATGTACTATAGATGAAATTACTGAACTATTTTGTCTTTCACAAGACTCAGAGCCAACAATTTGCATAGGAGACAAATTGCAATAAAATTTGTAGTACACTTTTTTACTGCAGGCTTGAGTTGTGGAAATACCTGTAAATACAACCAGGAGCAAGAGTAATCATTTTAGTCTTCAAAAACAAATAAGCTCATAAAATGGACAAAATTCTACATTAAACTTGCTTTATCAGGTAACCCAAGTCCCAATAGCATGGCATCCTGAGTAAACCCCTAAAAAATAAAAAATAACCTTTATTAATTCTGACACATTTTACCTTCAGGTTTTAAATGCCGTACAACTACTGATGGGGTGGGGATGTGAGGAATGTGTGGTTTAAACTTTCTTTTCCAAGGGAAGTACTTAGCAGTCACATGAAAATGCCTCCCAGAGTTGAGTATTGAACCCAGGAAAATGGCTGCATTTTTTTAGCAGAGGTACATAATTTCTGATATTGGGTTCTATAGCCAAATTCCATTCACAAACAGTAAAAAACTATGGATTTCGACTTTTAAGATTTCTCCCCAGACCTTAGCAGGACCAACTTTGAAAAAATATAAATATATAGCTATTTCTGGATTTTTTAAAAATGTTTGAATAAATCAATTTGAATGTTTACTAAGCTAAATATTCAGTAAAAATGTTGAACTTCATTGCCTGAATTTTAGATCTGAGAAATAATTTCATGTACTTAGACCACTTCTGTCCTTGACATGCAATGTGGGCCACCTACCCTGGGAAGTCTTGAATGGCAGCACCATATCTAAAAATTGATTACCACTTAATGAAAAATTTAAAAGAAAATATTTGACCTTTCATGATAGCAGGCACTGCATTAAGAAGACAGATTTACTAGAATTCGCCTGATTCCTTGTTCAAATCATTAAAATGAATCAATACTCTTAGACATAGTTTCACTTTAATTGGACCATCCACTGAAATTCTGGTCAAATTTGCAGAAGCGTTTTTTGGGTTCCAAAACATTATAATAAATCTGCTCTTTAAAACATCTCAATTAGAACTACACATGTGCAAAAATGTATGCACTATAAGCAATGAAACTAAAAAAAAATCGATTTTCCTCCTAGGCATTAAGAAATTTTTGGTTATAACCTGCTGGTGTTTTCAGTAGCCATTTGATTGTGATGCAAACTTGAAATTAATGCAGAGATGTCTCCAGTGCTTCACATGATTTAAAAGAGGAAGTTATTGTTTGCTCCATCTCAGCCTCTTGGAAACTTCACTCCTAATTTTGGCCTCCTGCTAAATGGGTCAGCCAATGCTGGCTGTACTGTAACTCTTAGTGTGACACAATGGCTACTAGTCCTTTAGTTTTTGGCCTACTATGACAAACTTTACAATAAAATGTACTTCAGTCAATGCAGAAATTCAATGTGGAAAAATTTATTGTATTCAATTCTGGA
The DNA here is from genome assembly GCA_014899125.1 of Orchestia grillus. Taxonomy (NCBI): domain Eukaryota; kingdom Metazoa; phylum Arthropoda; class Malacostraca; order Amphipoda; family Talitridae; genus Orchestia; species Orchestia grillus. The sequence continues at coordinate 13,108 of VOMN01012987.1, forward strand.
TTTTTGAAATTAGTGAAAGCTTTCTTCAAGCACAAATACTAATAAAATGCTGATAACTTCCAAAAGCAAACAAGCTGTTTTAAATTTTTTCATCTTCCATTTCTTAGAAATGAACCCACTTCTTATTCATTGAGTTGAAATACATCTAATACAACTAACATCAATGTTTTAATAGAAAAATTGGCAAAATATTAGTAGATTGATTAATTTCCATATGATAAATTTTCTTTATATATAATTTTCTTATGAGAAATCAAACAACAGAACCAAGAGATGAAAACAAATTGTGTTTATTTTTTTGTGTTACATTAGGGTGACAATAACACTGGTTTACAAAGGAATTTATGAAAGTACAAGAATAGCTGTTTTACCCTAATTTGTGGGGCTGAATTCAGATTTGAAATCCGTTTTTACTCATCACCTTTACTTTTTCAGACATGCATACTGTACATTTTGTACACATACTTTACATACAGGTGTATATGCATTCAGGGTTAATATCTAATATCATTTGACTTATATCTTCTTATTAGTTATTCTGCAATAAATGTTAATGATATTCCATTATATACATGTGCATAAATATATAGCTATATATTACAATGGATTTTGGCAGTTAAGCATAGCCAACAGCTGGCCAAACAGCATCTGGTTGATATGAATAAGGTGCTTCTTCTTCTTCTTCACATCAAGCTCGGTTTGATGAAGAATTTTGTGAAAGCCATGGACAAAAATGGCACTGCCTTCCAACACTTGTCTACTGTGTTACCAGATCTTAGTGCTGCTAAGCTCACAGATGGCATCTTTGTTGGACCTTGCATCCAATCCAAGAAGTAGTGAAGGATACTAATTTTGAGGAGCTTCTTAACTCAGAAGAACTAAGAGCATGGGGAGCAATCAAGTCAGTCTGTAGTGGCTTGCTTGGTAACACACAAGAACCAAATTACCAAGCCTGTATTGAGAAGTTACTAAAGACTTATGAGTATATGCAATGCCAAATGTTACTCAAAATTCATTTTCTCCATTCCCACCTCAACTTTTTCCCTCCAAACTATGGAGCAGTGAGTGATCAGCATAAAAATATATTCCACCAAGACATTACAAGATAAAGGGCAACTACCAAAGCAAGTGGAACCCCGGCATGATGGGAGACTTCTGATGGATGCTCTTGCGTGCCAATCCAGAGGCAAAATACACCAGATCATCAAAGAAAACATACTTCCAACTGTCTGCAGTACTATGAACTGTGTATATTGTGTCATCCAAGTATATTTATTCTGTCAATTTTTTTCATCTATCTAGTTTCATTTATAATAAGCTGCAACTGTTGAAATAGGCATGTATATACTCTGTATATACTAAAATAAGACTATTTAAAAACAGAAAACTAGAGGTTATGAAGTAAAACTGTTTATAAATTTGAATTCAGCACACCCAAATTAATAAAATAAATATTCACATTGTTGCTCCAGACAAATATCTTTTTGTAAACCAGTGTAATAAGAGTCCCTTAAACTAAAGATTAAAGTGATAAAAAAAGTTTCAAGTTTTCTTCCATATTAGCAATCACAGATAGAAAAAATTACTGTAAAAATTGTTTAAAAATAAAGATTGTCACTGTTTGAACAAAAAAAAGAAGAAATGAGTAACATTTGGAGAAATATAGACATGAGAGATAGAAATAGAAGCATTGAAACACACATGAACAATTTATTAAATTATGTATGGAGCTAATAGACCAACAGTTATGGCACAACACATTGAAAAAACATGTATTAGCAATCAAAAAATTACTTGGGTCATTTAAATTGTAATACTATTAGAGAACAGTAACTAGCCTGTTTACCATATAAGTTTGGAGGTAAAAAATGAATGGATGACCCCTGAGACCTGCAGCCTGAGAGACTTTCCCCCTTTTAGGACTGATTTGGCCATACTGGTAGTCTAAATTTTTTTTAGTTGAATTTTTTATATAAACCCAGGTAAGTTTCTCAGAAGAGATTGCAAATTGCAATATGGCACTTTATTTTTCTTTCACAAATTACACTGGGGAACACTTTTTCAGAA
>VOMN01012997.1:0-13984 GCA_014899125.1 Orchestia grillus
GTTGTTTTTTTCATGACGTTACGAATACTTATTTGACCCACTGTATATTTTTTGGGTGACTAACATCTTTCCGCATTGTAGACATTTCCACAAGAAGGCGCTTTAACTCCGCACCCAATTGGGTGTAAAGCGAGCAAGTCTGTAGGATTTATTTCCTGTTCGTAGGCTGCCATTTTATGTATTTGTGTGAACTCATCCAATGTACAGCAATAATTATATTGAAATTGAATAAATAGAGCTGTAGCCGTTAAAAATATGCTATCTCTGATGCAAACTGTTGTTCTTTAGAGCTATCGAGCAAACTTAGCTCATCAACAATAAGAACTTTAAACAAGGTGGACATAGTGTACTTTATATATAATTACAATGAGGAAATCAGTACTTGATCAGGCACTTTAGTTACAATATCTCTACCTTTTTACAGTTCTTACTGATGACGAGTTCAGTTTTGCTCCAAAGCTCTAGAGAATAAAACCTTATACTGGAACTAGTACGTTCCTACTAGCTACCGAGCTATTTTTTCTAATTACATAGAATAACATTCCCACGTAAGAAGTCAATTCGTGAAACATTATTAATTATATTGAGCGTAGCGAACTTGGTACGTGGAACAGCAAAGCGTTAAGACGAGCACTCGTCAAGAAGGCCGCTGCGGCCCCAGGAGCGCTGGCTGACTGAGGGGCTACGTGGATTGTGGTGATGTTGAATCTGTTGTGGGTCCTCTGTTTTGTTTGATTTCGCTCCTCTTCGTCCTGCCTTTTAGAGGTAGCTCACATGTCCTGCCCTGTAGAGGTGGCTCACATGTCCTGCCNTGCCCTGTAGAGGGGGCTCACATGTCCTGCCCTGTAGAGGTAGCTCACATGTCATTTTGCTTCACCTCACATGTGTGTTTGAGTCCCTTTTTGTCATCGTAATTTTTTTATCGCCTGATATTTTTCAATTCCGTGAAAAAAATTTCGGTTATGACGGTTTGTGAAATTCATATGTGGTTTACGTTTATGCATGTGCACGCAGTGGTCATTAATTTTTCTAACATAGGTCGTGTTGGGCTCTGATATATTCAAATAGGATAATTCACTTACAAATTAATGTGGGAACCAGTAACGACGTAATGCAGCTCCCCTCTCTTGCAGCAATGACGGCCTGCAAGTCTTCTATCGCAAAATAATGTAAATATCATTACTTGAGAACCCTTAGCTCGAATACTTAGGGATGAACAAAATACCTAAATACACGTGTCAAGGATTTTTTTAGGGGATAGGGAAACGTATCTTACACATTCTGTTATTATTCAGGCTTCGCATTATAGACTCTGGAGCCTAAGCCAAACACGATAAGTCAGGGATACTTGAACCACGGGGCTGTCGTTGCCAGCGACACGATCGGCGTTTCTGTGTCGCCGCTTCTAAGAAACTGCACTCCTAACGCATTCAGAATCAATACTCATTAATTTGAGTTGTTGTGCTTGGTTTACCACTGTGTTTTCATGTGAATATTACATTTCTGCTGACACGTCTTTTCTTATAGCGTAATTCTACAAATTAATTCACAAATGTATTATTTTGATGATAATCCAATCGGGGCACCGGCATAGCATTGAGAACTGTTGAATTTTCAGCCATTTCCACAGCATGCGAGCTGCACATGGTTGTTCAAATGGGTGGGTATGAACACAATCGTGCCTGAATTTCACAAGCACTGATACGTATTCCTTGTCAGCTGATGCTCAGTAGACCAGTTCTGATAAACGCTGCTTTCTGATGAAAACCCCCGAAATATGCCCAGATATGCAGAGCGAGTTCATAAGGCCAATTCACTTCCAAGCTAATGTGGATCTGATGTATTCACATGTTGGTCAGATTATATCGTATCGATGTGGAAGAATGTACGTTAGGTCACGTCTCCAGTTCGGAATTGTCTTCAGCATGATTACCTTCCGAAGGCATTCGAGTTGTGAAAATTTCATATTCTTCAACAATTTCAGGGAGTGTTGAGAACGTTTATCATCCGTGTGAATACAAAAGTGCACAATACGTTATTATCTTTGAATTTTTGTGTTAACACTATATTATGTTTTGATTTTTGATTTCATCTGGCTTCCGTACTACGGCTACCAATTTGGAAGTTTTCAAGAACGGGAAAGTATAACAACTATGAAAGTTCGATAAGTTGGGGAATGGTGAGGGAACGTTTCGTAGGATTCTTGCTTTTGATGATTTTTGTTTAAGACGAGGTCTCGTATTCCTTTAATCTCTTAGTGGCCTGTCAAGGCTTTGCTTTCTCCTGTGTCCCATTATTTTATTCGAGACCTCTCTCATGCTGTGTGTTTCTACTCCCCAGAGGACTACGAAGACCTTCCGGATGGAGCTTTCCAGCTTCGGCGAATGGAAGATGTCAAGAATCCTGAGCCTCAGGCGCACCAATCTCTTCCTCTGAAAGACAAGCAAATTCAAAAGCTGCGTAATGTTGCAGAGAACGACTACAATGAAGAGAAAGAGTCACAAATTCAAACACTCCTTGGGTTTCAAAACGATTTGATAGCTGACATAAAAGCAAAGTCAGAAACATTTGCTTCAAGTTCCGTGGATGAATTGAGAATTTCCGACCATTCTCTAGCTGCTAGCTCCCTTGACCAGCCTGACATTCTGCAGAATGAGAAAATACTTTCGAGAATTGATTCGCCTCCCAGAGGTATTGACTCGGAGTTGGGACGGAGGCCTGAAGTGAACCCTAATTTCCTGCCACACCTGATTGTCAAACACGCTGTACAGCGCCATCCTCTGCACCAGAGCCAGAGCTTCCACGACCCAGCGCCTGACGACCGAGTCTGTCCGCAGACAACTCTGAGAAGAGGTTACTCACTTGTCCCGAACGGTGTTCGGTGTCACAGAGAAAGCGACGTCGACGCTTCCAGTCATTTTCATAATTATTACCACGATTCTCATGGTCAGGGCCCCGAGCGAGTTTCAACAATATCAGCAGAGTCGGGACTTCGTTCTTACAGAGTGAATCCTTGCATCGTATCCACGGGTCTTGATTTCATTGACAAAGAAGTTCCCTATGACGTTCCAACGAACTTTCCTCCACCGCCGTCGAATAAGAAAATCACGACTTTCTTGTCCAAAACGGCTCTTCGATTGCACAAACATCGGTCTCAGAAAAGCTCATCATGCAAACGGTTCTTTACCTCGAGATCCAAATTCGTACCCCGAGTCAAAGAATCCAATGCAGAGAAAAGAGAGCAGTCAAAGTGTTCAGAAAAATTTGTGACGACTATGTATAGATTACCAAGAACTTATGAACATCCTACGGTTGATCTGCACAAGAGCGGGTCTTCGAAATCAAACTATTTTAGCAATGAGAGGTCAGATGGGAACACTCGGAAAGGTATACCTAGTTCTAGTACACCTTTGAATGGCTTACAGTTAATGAAATCGCATCGGTATTGTGGACTGAGAACAAGTATGATACCATCCACGAATGTCTCCAGAAACGGTCTCGGTGCCACCCTCAGTCGATCTAATGGAGGCCTTGGGAGTGCCAGAGCGAAAATAGGTGAACTCAGCCTTGTCGTTTCAACATGTGATAATTCTAGATCATGGCTCGATGATGATGCTGAGGACTATGATGTTGTTCATCAAAACGAAGTTCATTTGGCCTCATATACGAGCGTTGCAAACGGTGGTCGCCTGAGACCCGCCCGGCGGAGTTCGCGAGTGCGGACGGCGTTGGCTCGTCGACAGGAAGCAGCAGACTCGTCACCCTACAAACATTCGGACGACCAAACAGAGCCAGTCTATGCACCAATTCACGTGGGTGCCTTTAATAGAAACGCTGACGAAAAGGGGAACTTATATCTTGCCTTGGAATTGGATACAAGAGAGCAAGTCGATCGATCGTCACCGGATTCATCCATATCTCCTGTTGTAACTCCGACCCAGATTAATCCTATTTTATCCGTCACTAATCTCTCCCAGCCGTACGTTAATACAGTGCCGTTGCCTGTAATTGATTTTTCATTATCTCCATCAGTTACTTCGCCTAGTGATAAAAGTTTGTCAGGATTAAATGGAAATTGCACTCTATCGACTACTGAATCTTCTAACGATTCTATCCTAAATTCCCCATTTCCGACATCACCGCTGGATCCTCCTCGAAGCTTTGCAGCCGATTCGGGACCTTACACCGAAACTAAAACCGTCTCTTCAGAGAACAAAGTCTGTCCAACCCTGACAACGAATTCTACTTCGTCAGAGGCACAAATTGTCACCAACAACGAAACTGCCATTGTGGATTCTAAATTATCTGACAGCCCTCGAAGAGCAATTAATTCTATGCCCTGTTTATCTGCATCGAAACCTCACAGTGATCAATTCTTGCTGGGATCTTCCGTCATACCAAACTCAGGAGGAGCAGAGCAGGCCTGTAGCTTTATCGCCCCCCCGGAAGGCCTCAGAATCGATCCCACAGCCATCGCCGGTGCTGTTCAGGTGAGGTTACTGTAGTTTTCAAAGTCTGTTCAAATCACACCCTTCTTGGATATCGGATGGGTGTACTGGTTTTAATGTCAAATTCAATAGTCGTGGTTCTTAATTAACTTAAAATCAAATTCCATGCGAATAGTTGGCCATGTGATGTTATTTCATCCTCAAATGTATGCGTGTACGTGATAACCAATTGTCGGGCCAGGCAAAAATTTCGTGAACAATGTTGGACTGACGATTTTGTACGGAAAAAAATCGTTTTTCTTATTGACTAATTTCAAGGTGACCTACAGGTGGTGCACTTTCTACATTTTCTTCTAACTATTATATTTCGAAACATATCGTTCTTAATTAAGCTACATTCACTTTTGCATTTCGCTAGTCCAAACGTCTGTAGCTTGCCTGTTTTTTAAGTCGATTACATTTGAAGTTTTATTCACTAGTTGTTAATGTTGACCACCATCTTCACATTTCATGCAAAGTTGTTTCCTAATACGAGAGAGTGTCGGACGCTGTTCACAACCTATTTTTTCGATTTATTTATAAATAAACAGAAGTTTATTGTGTGTCACATTCAGGCTGCTGTTCTGTTTTTATTTGTTTGGCACAACTGTCCACACGCTTCTGATTGCCTTCAAGAGAAGTTTTGTTCGGTCATTCGATCACTCATGCAACACTTCCAGTATTTTTCTTTCTGGGGAAGAGTTACCAACTCCCTCGATAGACATCTTTGAGCGGTTCAGAGAAATGTAAGGTCCGACGGCTGGAGAACCAGCGCTGTATCGTACTGTGTTCCTGCACTCTAAAATCCATTGAATAAATGATTTCAACGATCTGACTGTATGTGTGGACAGGCTTTGTCAACGCGCAATGACTCAACTTTCTTTGACAGAAAACGGGGGTGAATGCGCTAAGTGTATCTTCTATCTAAGTGAAAGAAATGTATCTGCGATACATTTCTTACCTTGACGTACCTTCCAACTTCAAAATATGATTGTTGTTCGAACTCGTGGCCTGAAAGGCTAAATTCGCACTTTAAACTCTACATAAAAAAATCGACACGCTCAAGGATCAGTTTCGATTAATGGACCTCAAAATACCAGGTATAGACACTCATGATCTTCAAATTCGATTGCTGTTTCACCAATTACAAATTTTTAAATCTCTCGGTTAAATTTTTATCAATATCATATTTAATTTTATCGATGCGTAGCTTATTTACGTATACGCAGGTCATATGTCCAACATTTTCTTTGATTCATCCCTTGAAAACGTACGCTGCTTAAGCGTGCGAAAGCTTGGGTAAATAAATAGCAAACCCAGTGGATGATTCCGATTATATTCCTATAATATGGATCTTGGGCGTCCCTTATTCTAATAAATAAAACACTCATGGAGAGAAGGTAGGGAGTCTCGCGTTAATCAGAGTGCTGAGGATAGCGACAGTTTTAAGCTTTGTTGTCCCGCTATATACTTATGAACAGTTGTTGCTTGTTTGGTTGGTCCGTCTTTCTGTCACCCTCTGAACGATTTAAATCGGAAAAAATTCCCGGCTCTGTATTCCCAAACTATTAGCGAGACTTTCAGATAAGGCAGTCCGTATCAGTGATAATGAAAATAACTTTATTTCATGTCAGATTCAAGGTGAAGAAGAAGGCATCTTAGGAATTGAACATCACTGATCCGCCCTTTTTGGCTGGGTGCGTCTATTAGTTAAAAATATTAAGCATATGCTGTTCAGCTATTTCATTCAGCATTGATTTGATGCCGTGAAGATTTTTGAAGCCAAATGTGTACTTGTGGCAAATGGAATTCTTCTTCAAAACATATGAACAGCACACGAACTTATAAACAATGCATCTTGAGTCCCTGAACAATTTTGATGTAGCATCTACAATTGTAGTCTACCATTTGTCATTCATTACCCTCTAGGTGACCAAAAGGTTTTTGAAGCGAGAGGTAAACTTTACGCAAATCGGATCCAAGTAAACTATAGCTGTTAACATTAGAGGTCATATGTATGAACGAAAATATCCGAGTATACGTACGTGTTTTGGTGCCTATATTAGAGTCTCTCCATTTCTTGGTAAAAATTGCAGTGAATTTCTATATCCCCGCTCCTGCCTCTTGACTCTAAACTTCACTCAAGACTGCCGGGCCCGCCATTGTTTTACGCAAGTCCTTTGCTCGGCCGCTCGACAGCTCGCCTCAGCCACACAGCGAAAAATTGTGATGCATTTGTTGGAAACGTGGCGCGAGCAAAGGGAGGCACTGCACACTCTTGTGCGTCCTTAAATGTTGACGGATTCATTGAATGGAGCATTTTATCTGCGCTCGAATGTTGTTCTTCAGCCAATGTTGGGCACTGGGCTCTCCTGGGAGGCTATGTATGATCTCAGAGCCACAACCGAGGCCGTACGGTGATATTGCGTCGAGGCCGTACGGTGATATTGCGTCGAGGCCGTACGGTAACATTGCGTCAAGGCAATACGGTAACATTGCGTCAAGGCAATACGGCAACATTGCGTCGAGGCAATACGGCAACATTGCGTCAAGGCAATACGGTAACATTGCGTATTCCGATCGGCTTGCGCGGATGAATTAGAGCTGGTCAGTTGCATCTGTATTCAGGGCAAGTCCACCTTTACAGCAGGCAGTTGTGAGTTTTGTTGTGCACTCGAGTTGCACTACAACGCTAAGATCTTCTTTCTCTGCATTGTATAAGCATTGCTATAGCGCTATAGCGGTCTTACTGATCTTCGGCAGAACGCTTGGGTGGATCGAACCATGATTAGTGACCTCACGTTTCAAAGTATTAGTGTGAAGCAATCAATACTTTTAATATAGAAAATTCTAATCATTTTCAAAACTTGAATTTATTATTTTTAGTACACTTGAAATAAATTTCCTATCGCATTTTAGCCTCAAGCGCTCCAGCGAAAAGTGCCAAAGTTGTCATTGATTTTAACCGGGACGATAAATTATTGCAGCTCGAATTTCGTCGTGACTTCCAGTCAACACTTTCGCCACACAAATCATATACGAGTAACAGCTGTATCTTCCATGAATCATATACGAGCGACAGCTGTATCTTCCAAAAATCATATACAAGTGACAGCTGTATCTTCCATAAATCATATACAAGCGACAGCTGTATCTTCCATGAATCATATACGAGCGAAAGCTGTATCTTCGACAAATCATTTACAAGCGACAGCTGTATCTTCCATAAATCATGTACGAGCGACAGCTGTATCTTCCATAAATCACATACAAACGACAGCTGTATCTTCCATAAATCATATACAAGCGACAGCAGTATCTTCCATAAATCATATACAAGCGACAGCTGTATCTTCGATCGTAGGGCGGCGCTCACTCGTGGCGACACCCTTCTTTTAGAGCAGCCTTTCACAACAAGGCTCCAGGATACCTTCACTGTTCACAGGTATCGCAAAAGGTTCGTAAGAGTTCCGCAAGAACAAATTGGAAATGCTAATACACTTTAGAATTCTCATTTGAATTCATATCCGCAATGTTAATAAAGAATCTTTATTAATTCCAACACGTTTTACCGTTGGGTTTTTAATACCTTACAACTACCGGCGTGGTGAGGAATGTGAGGGATGTGTGGTTTAAACTTCCTTTTCCAAGGGAAGTGCTCCCTGCTTGAGTGAAATGCCTACCTGAGCCGAGATTCGAACCCTGGTTCTCTCGGCTATGAGGCCATCACGCTACCGTTACGCCAAGGAACCCACAAAAGACGCGCAATGTATTCTATGCTATTGCAATATATAGACATCATCATATCTAACCTATTTTGTGATTAAACGCGAGGGTTACGCGAGTATGAAAAGGTTCAGAAATGTTGCTTTGGAATTTCGTCGGTGGTTACATCTGAGTAAGAAAGTGGGTCTTTTGCGACAGTGTTAATGAAGCCTAGCTTTATTATTCCGTTAGTCAGTGATGAGTTTTTAAACAATTTTGTGAGTGAAATTGCTTGCGGTTCTCTTCGTATGTATGATGATAGTACGCAAATAGATGATTTGATAACCTGTTACGGTTGTCATTTATTCTGAAAGGAGTGTTTTGTTCTCTATTATTTCATCGGAACGCATCGACGAGTGGCGTCCTTCGAAAGCTATTTTAATTTCACGAGCAGCCCTCATGAAAAGGAAAGCGTCATGTGTCATGTGTTAGTTGCAGAATTATTTAGACTACGCACTGTTGCCTCCTTGGTTTCCGTAATGAGCGATTCAATTCTGCACGAGAAAGAAGACTCTTTTTGTAACACTGCTAAGATCTACGAGGTCTCGTTCTCACCAATTTCTTCCTGTTTTCCGAGCTGGAATCAGCGCTGAAACTAGCGTTTGGAGTCAATTGAGGTAATCAAGCAAGATTTGCCGGTGAGGCTGCGCAGAATTGCTAAGGTTTCGTGGTGCGTGAACTTAAAGAAATGAGCCCGTCTCAGGGCAAGTCAAATGCAAGAACTGGAAAAATAAAGGTTCATCAGTCTCACTGTAATTAAAATAGTTTTTCTTGTCAGGTCTTAAAACCTTTCGACTTCCCGAAGCGTCAATCAGAAATGCGTGAGTAGTATCTGACGAACGTTTTCAAAGTCTCTTCTCTGATAAACGTCAGCTAATGTTTTCAGACAGAACATCGTTTCGAGATAAAAAGTAGGGCAAAGAGAGCCGCACCGAAAAAAGTCATGTATTCAAATTTATTTCCCTATACGTAAAAATTAGATGTTTCGAGTCATTAGACTTATCCTCAGTGATATGAATCAGCGAAACGTGGTAAAGAGAACAAAGGAAATTCACTGCTTTACTCATACCAACGTAACTACGTCACTTGAGAAAAACTCTGTCGTCTCCTTCCGTCACTTCAATACGGGCACTATCTTAATTTTATTTATTTATGACTTGCATGATTCTTCCTTCTTAGTCTCATTCGTAAACTTAAAGCTATTATTTTTTAGGTAGGCGCTAACTATTCTTTCGTGCGCCTGATTTGAGCTGAAAATTGATTTTCGATAGAATTGGATTAAAACACGGGGAATATTTTCTCATTTAGTGATGTCATTAATTTACACAAGCGACTACTATGCATGTTTGAGCATAGGGTGTTGTTTCATTCTTGTTGAAATTATGATATTTCACGAAAAGCTCAGTCTGAATAGAACAAAAAAGATCACCACCGTCTAATTGAGAGCCTCAGTCTAAAGCCTCTGTGCATGAATGTGTTGCTCCGTCAAGTCTTGCAACTTTGCATTGGTGTTTGTTAATATCGGGTTGGTGCAGGAGAAATGTTCGATTTCAAGGTCTATGTCAAAAACGAAGTAGCCAACGATAATGAAGATATTTATTCAGTAATGCAGCCTTTATTGCTTTCAAGAATATTATCCAGTCCTTGCGTTATTAGGCCTGTAAATGCCACGCTTGTAAAATTCCACGTCTGAGGAAATGACTTGCATCTAATTCCTTTTTTTTTCTCATTTTGATTATCAACCTAAGACCATCGAAATGATTCTGTGATCCTCAAAACAAATGATTATAATCAGGTACAAGGTCAAGAGAACATGGAAGATGAAGAAATGTTTCCTAACGAAGCTTTTCCGAGAGATATTGCAAGTCATGATTCACTCCAAGCAGTCTCTATTGCACGTTCTCTGATAGCAGTAGCTCGTGTTGGACCCGTGTTCCTACCATTGAAAGTTTTCTAATATTTTTCAGTTCGTGAAGCATGGTAGTGCGGGCTACGTTTGTCAGAATATTTCCTTGCGGTAGTGGTGGGGTTTCCTTGCGGTAGTGGTGGGGTTTCCTAGTAGTAGTGGTGGGGTTTCCTTGCGGTAGTGGTGGGGTTTCCTTGCGGTAGTGGTGGGGCTTCCTAGTATTAGTGGTGGGGTTTCCTGCGACCGTACCTGCCAATTTAGGTCTGTATCAAGTTTTTTGGACAACCCTCTTTTGGCTTGGCTTTCAAACTGGAAGCTCCATATCAGAAACGGGAAAACCACTTGCAGCAACCTCTTTTATTCGCTGCATTATGCCCATGTGAATGTGATTATATTTTACAGCTGTAATTACAATGGCACTTTTACGAAATTCATTGAGTAAAACATTTTTAATGTGTTCTGTAGAGGAAACGAATGTGGGTACAAATATTGAAGAAACATATAAAATGAAAAAGTCTGACATAATATCGTCGGAAAAGTTCTAGTTTAGTCACCGAGATATATCGGAATTATGACAAGAAACGCAAATTTGATAAATTATCTCCAAATCAATATTCCTAATAATTGGTCATTACCCTTCCACCCACTTGGTATTTAGGTTACCAATCACCAGTTTCGTGAAATCATTCGTTGCTGGCGCAGCATTTTAGATTACACAATTTTATATGGTTATCGTTCTATTCTAGAAAACTATAGATTCATCATGATCCATTGGAAAATTATTGCTCGTTTCCAATGCAATGTACTGTTGCTAAGTCGGAGTTAGAAGGATCAGTTAAATATGCACATATTTTATACCTCGGTAATTCGGCTTCTAACGATCCGAATGCTGTTTTTTTTATAATTTCATTTATAAATCTCTGTAGATTTTTTTCTGCCGTGTTAAAATGAAGCGGTGGCAATACCTTCAGTTCCCGAGCACAAAGTCTCCGTGGCATTTTGCTGCTTAATATTTCAGTATTTTGACCGTTCGGGGAAAACTTTTCTTGAACTCCTTGTTTATTTCGAAAGTTGGCTTCTATTCTTGTGAAGTTGCAATTCTTTTGACAGTTTTTATGTACAGTTCTGTAATGATTCTCTTGGACAAGTTATTAAGAGAAAAATTTAACGTTTTCAGTCGTGCGTTCCACGTTCATGTTGACTGCAAATAACGTTACCGCGGAGGTAGTTTGTTGTGTTTAAAAGAAAGGAAGGCCTGAGAAGAATAACCCAATACCAAAATACTGGGCGTTACGGGCCCAAGTTCCCGCTCTGCAACTCGGCCGCACCATCAGTTTCGAAATCGAAAAGTTGAAAGACGTAAACGCATAATAAATCATACATCCTGTCTTCATTGTTTAAGTGTGCAAAAATGTTTATCGCAAATATTATACCTGAGTTAGTCCTAGTGCCGGTTTATAAGTAGGTTTATAAAACGGCCTACATTTTGCTCTGATTTACTCATTATTGTGTAATAATCTCACGCCTGTTGAGACCACAAGCGGCCTATACGGATGCTGAGATGGCTCGAGGACTCCAATATCGAAAACATTCAGAATATCAAAACAAAGGTTACAAATGACGCACAAGTTATCGCTTCGTTAACTCACGTCAATAGAGTTTGGCAGCGTCTCCGAAGGAAGTTAGAGGCTCTTGCTGCCTCACCTGCTGCCTCACCTGCTGCAAAAGACGTCTGCCTCGCCGTCTGTATTCATTGGCATTCATCAAATGCTGGAACTTGGTGCCGAACTCTTTTCTGTGCGAGAGTTTAGAAGCTTTCTGCTTCGGCCCAGCGCCCGATAACAGCCTTTCGTGTCTCACAATTATTAACGTAAAGCTCAAATTTTAAACGGCAATTCAGAACACTTTTATTTTATCCCAGCCCTCGATGTTATGCGAGTCATGACAGGCCGGTGTAGTTCACATGCGCGAGCGTAGCGGAGAGATTTTGTTGGTGTACACCAATTTTCAATTTGGATTTACGGGAATCAGTAGATCAATTTTTACAGAAGTTATGATGTTTTTATGAAGATTTGAAGCGATACAAACAAGGCCTGTGTCTCAAATTGTGTATTGTTTTCCATTTTTTCTTTGACGATGAAATCGATCCAGCACAAGAAGATATTTGCTACACAAGGAGAAAACTCTTCGTATTTTAGTGAATTTTATCGAAAATCTGTTTGAGCACAGTAGACGATCGTGCACTGTTGAACATAAATTTTAACCTTTAATAAATAATAGGGTAAAAGTTAATGTAATTTTGTCTTTTCCACTTTTCAAATACATTTGAAAGTTCTTAAATTACCCGCAAGATATGGCAATTAATGATGATATTAATAGAAAGTGCACACATAACCGAAAGACAAAAGATTTGACAGATTCAGAGAGAAGGTCGTTATGCAGGCACTTCTTGAGAGACCTGCAGCCTGTAAATTGCAATCCACTCCAAGCCCTTCTACCCCACAACACACCGCGTGACCTTGATGAATTAATTCAAGCAGTAACAGCGTTGAGGAATTACAGAGATCAACATTGAACATTTTCCTTACTCTGCATCAGTCAGTGGAACAGATTATTTTGGCTGACGATGGCAGTAATTACAGGCTTCAACATCTGTCGAAAGTACAACTAGAAAGAAAAGTAATTCTTCCAAATTCAATTCAGGTCTCTGAAAAATTGAAGAATAAATTAACCTGTAATAAGTAAATATAGCGGCAAATATGTTTCTTCTGTTGATACATTATCAATTTCTTGTATTCAATTACTATGTAGAGTCATTCTTTTGTTATTTATGTTATTACAAATATCATTCATTGATGTTTATACATTATCAATTTAATGTACTGAATTACAGATTAAAGTTAATCTTTTTGTTACAATTAGTAGTTTTACAAGTATCCTTTCCAAATGGTTTACAATTATTTTGGAGCACATATTTCCGACCAACTTCAACATTGATATTGAACAACTATTTCCGACCAGAGGGAGTAATAATTTCAGGTACCTACTTTCAAAGCAACGAATGAAATCGATTTCAATGCTATGCTGTGATCTAGTATAAAACTAAAACTCTGGTCGTGTTGCTTGCTTGCTTGAAACCGTGCACACGTTTGTCTGTCGGATCTGAGATATTCGAAATTTATACTCTTCCTTTAATCCTGTATTGTGGATATCGACTTAACTGCATAGGATATATTTCTGAATACGGTTTGCCTATAAAAGTCGAGTTTTAGCGGAAAATTTGTTGACTTCTTGAAGATCTCATTGGACGCACATCAAGAAAGACGCCGCTCCCAGCCTGACACTCTCTGCCTGCCCTGAAGAGCACCGGACCACACTCAGGGTTTTCCCATATTGCCTTGATTACGGTCTATGCTTTCAGTACTAAAGTGAATGAGTTATTTTCATCAGCTTTAGTCATTGGTTAGGAAATAAATCATTGAAGACTTGTACGGGACTGGAAAATAGTGACCCAACGGGTCACGGCTGCTCTAGTATTTTATAACGCCTGGTTCTTTGAAAATTTCTTGTTGAGAAAATATACTTTTGGAGGCTAGAAAATGTCTTGTAATGCTCTTTAGGTTAGTTAGCTATGTCTCTCTTATGCTACTGGGACTCACGGTCCCAGAATATAGCGTTAGCTTACTTTATCCGCAGACAGTCCCGCGGGATTTCTTTCTTTTTCCCATACATCGGTGTATGACACGCACCATCGTAGACGCTCTGTATACATATAAATATATATAAGAGCTAAAGTTGATAGGCTCTCAGGTTCCATTGTTAGGAA
>VOMN01012998.1:0-20082 GCA_014899125.1 Orchestia grillus
GTGTTGGGGCACCCCGTGTTGGGGCACCCCGTGTTGGGGCACTCCGTGTTGGGGCACCCCATTAAGGAAGCCTCGGGGTTATAAGAGAAACCCCATTTAATAGCACCCTACTTTATTAGGTTACCGTGCATTAGAACACCATAATGATGCACACATTTTTTCATCCAACTCCCAGAGGCATTGCTAGCAAAATCCTTTTCCAACGTCGTGTTCTAAAACTTTGCACGAATTTTGGCGAGTCCTGAGGGGGCTTTTCTTGAGGCACTAGTACACGCGCCCCGCCAAATGTGACGGGATAAATGAAGTTAATTTCTTAAGATGCCCTCTGATTTACGATAACTCTGGCATAGAATAGTGTTATTTGCAGTATCACTGATACGGACTGCCTCCTCTGACTGTCTTCTCTGACTGTCTCGGTGATTAGGAATACAAACCCTGGGATTGTCTCCTATGTAAACCCTTAAAAGCGTGACAGAGACACGGTGGAACCTACCAGCCGGCCAACACTGGGATGTTAATATATAGTGGGATTAGTACGGGCCGTGTGAGAATAACTTTCAAATTCATAATTAATCAAGCCTTTGAAGTTTTTGCAGGCTATCCTACATGGAATTTCTAACGTCGTGTTCTCTGATGTGTAACTCCAGCAATTTTCTGCCGATTGAAGTAGTTTCTTCTGCCTACAGTCATTAAATTTTTCCGCTCTCTGCAAGAGGGCAAGCTTCGACATGACTCGATCAGTCAAAAGAAATTTAAAGAGAAAAATACACGTTAACGACCTACATTCGACTCCAAAAAAAAACAAGAATTAATTTTTTTCCCGGCTAGGTCGTGCAGGCTGCTGACTAATTCAATACATTCCAATTCAATACCCAATAATTCAATAATAGGAATATCGACCCACTCGAAAAAGACATTAATTAATTTTTGCATAACTCTGCAGACTGCCACCTGACGGTCGACCCCGAGCCTTACTACAGCGACTGCCTGTACGACCTGTGCTCGTGCGAGGCCGGTCTGGGGCCGTGCATGTGCCCCTTATTCGCCGCCTACAGCAAGGAGTGCGCCAGGAAGGGCGTCCTGCTCGACTGGAGGGGGGACATACGCGAGTGTGGTGAGTACAGTCGGGAGGTCCTGTAGAAGTGGTGGGGGTGAGTCGTCGGAAGAGTAGTGGTGGGAAGGAAGAGTAGTGGTGGGAAGGAAGTATTTCGGAATTAGGTCTAGTCGAGAGAGCCAATTGGCAAAGCCAGGTAGGGCATATCGTACTCAACCGACGAAACACATTCGCGAGCAGGTAGTCTGAGACCAATGGACAGCACAAAAATTCTTGTGTTAACGCATTTTGTGCGATGTGACACCGGTGGGACCGATTCCCCCTAGCCGAATAGCGAAATTGCGAGCAATTTCCTGGCACTTAGGCTCTGTAATCCACCGTAGAGCAAGAATGCTGTAATCGTGGCAATTTTTCGGGAGTTATTGCTAGAAATGTCAAAGATGCCATGAATGTATGAAAAATGAGGCACTAGGAATTATGAAATGATCACTGTGACCACAACGAGCCCCTATATGCCTCCCCACCCCCCTTTATCACTTCAACCGGTAAAGATTGCCCCCGTTGGAATCTTCAGCTCGTATCTTATCCGTCAAACGTCTCGGCATTCACTTTTCCACACTTTCTCCGATTTTTGCTGCAGGCGTTCACTGCAAAGGGGGCCAGCAGTACCAAATCTGCGGTGACTCGTGCACGCATTCCTGTTACGACTTGGCCACAAATCCAGGCTGCAAGCGCAAGTGTGTCGAAGGATGCAACTGCCCTGAGGGCTTCACGCTCGATGCCAACGACGTGTGTGTGCCCATGGGCCAGTGCCCGTGTGTCTACCTGGGCAAGGAGTACAAGGCAGGATATGAAATGATGCAACCCAACGCCGAGGGGCAGCAGAAAGTTTGGTCAGTGTTTAGAGGTGCTTTTTGTTTGTTCTTGGTGCTTCTTCTTGTTCGTTTCAGATGTTCGATAATATTCCAGAAAACTAGTATTGGACAAAGTGACCGGAATTAGATACAGGACGTGAGACGGCAAAATGTTTGTTCAGTTTTTAGAGGAATCTTTGCCGGTTAGGGATCTTAGGTAATGAAGAGTCTAGTAAATTTGTAACAGAAAAGGGACATAAATGGGATACGGGTATGTGTGAGACAAAGCAACTCAACGGTAAAAACAAAGAATTTGGCCTATCTTCGTGATGTTTTTGTTTATTTTAACGCTTGGGATGTTTGATATTGTCCAAAAAATTATCGTTGATTTACATATTTATGAGCCAAAGTTCAACGGCAAGATAGGCTACCTCAGCTCTAGCTAGGCCTTGGGCACTTTTATCTTTCGTGCCCACTTAGCTTCTTAATATTTTCGTGCCTTTTTTGCTAGCTCCTCTTCGTTGTTTCTTCCTCTTCCTTCTTAACTTGCTATTCTTATGCGCAGGAAATCCTGCGTGGGAACACACCTGTGTATGGTTTATACGTTTTCTTAAGTCCATACTAAGTGGTTCATTCTTTTCGTTCTCTGGATAAGGAGCGTTAAACCAACTGATCTAATCTAGTCTAATTTACGACAAGAACCAGGGGCAAGATATGAGGTGGTACAGTCCAACCCTCGAGGGCAAGGCAGGTGTCTGTTGTGTTCGGGAATATTCTTGTGCAGAGAGGGCAACCGGAGTCTAGTCGAGTAGTTTCTGTAACTTTTAGATTTCCTCGTAGAATAATGTTAGGCCTACATAGACAGAACGGGAATTTTCTAACTATTTCATGCTTATTTAGGGAGTAACTGTGAAGAAGTTCAAAAGAAGTACAAATGTTGACCTCATTTAAATCATTTTTCAAATGGTTATTCAAATGAATGGAAAACGCTGATCACTTTTTTGAGCTCGATTGAGTTTAGGTCTTTCAGTTGTGTCTCAAGTATCATGTCACGCACGTCACGCTACGTACAAGCAGCTCGTCTACATCAAACAGGCTTCAGAATAGGCTCCGTCCTCGTTAATAACCAGTAAATGACATCTTCTTTCACTTCCAATCGTGCTTTCGTCGAGGTTAATCCTCAGCCAAGAAAAGGAAGCGAAACTGAAATATTAGAAGCATATCTCAACGTAGAAATTCCGCAGACTCTTCATCGAGCTAATTTAATCCAAATTTTTAATTTTTGTAAATTTCTGTTCATTAAATTTTCTTTGATTAAATACTTTAAAACTATCTTTAGTGCAATGATCTTACAAACAATGACTAAGCAGTGCCCCATGAATGATATTATGAAAAATGCATACCATTTATGACGCACTGTCCAGCGAGTGCGTCATGGCGCAGTGGGACTGTCGCCAGCCGACGCAGAACGAGCTCGAGTCGGAACAGTTCTTCCAGCTGCCGCAGGTCGGGTGCCTCGAGGACAACAATGAGGCCTACTCAGAGTGCATGCCCGATGAGGAAGCCACCTGCAAGGTTGGTTTTGTGCAGAGTCGTAGCGCCCCCTGGCGGGCACTGTTAGGGTATCTCTGCTATATCTTCTGAACTTCTGTCTTTCGAGATGAATTTGCATCGTTTAATTTTGACGTCTTTTTAGGTTGTTTCTTTGTCTTTTCTTTCGTTTTATTCTTAAGTTTATGTTTCCATGCACGGACCATCTGGTGTTGGAATACATTTTTTGGTTTGATTTACCGATCTCTATAGTCCATCGTATATGGATCCTTCTCTTCGCTCTCTTTGGATTATTATTTATGTCCCTAGACAGCACTGAACCATAACTATAATAGTATTGATGTTAGTAATAATTTATGTTCCATCAAGTGCCCAACTATTATCAAAACTTGAGATGAACCATTTTTTGAGAAAACTCAGAGTGAACCTGACACTGAAACTGAATTTTAAACAAACTGAATCTCGCTGTTAGAATCACATAAAATACGTCGACGGTAGTCGAACTCCTCAGCACATAATCGTATTAATGATTTTTCTGAAGTATTATTTCGTTGGATGTTTTCTGACTTAATATTAAAACAAGGCTACAATGCTGCTTGATCAAGAACTGTTCTTTTTACGGGCTTTCGTGTATGTTTTTAAAGTATTTTTATATTGAAGATTTTGTGTTCCATGATGCAATCTAAGGCCGGCACGCTGCTTTTCCGAGATTTGGAAATTTGTTTTGGTGCCACATTAGTTTTTTGAGTTTTGAGTTGTAACACACGGGGGTAATCTAAGGCTGCTGTGCTGCATTTTTCAGAAGCGTGCATGGGTTTCGGTGGCACGTTTGTTGTTGGTTGAAGTATTTCAATTGTGTAAAGTTGAAGGAGAATGAAAAGAATGAATGTTGTTTCGTGGCATTTCATGAAAGCTTATCATTATTTCATCTCGCGTTGGTTTTAAATATATATACCTTCAAAGTTGTACAGAATGCACTCCAGTTAAAGTTAATCGTGAGAATGGAACAAGAAAGCCATTTTTTGGCCTTTTTTCCTGTATGTCTGAAAATTCTTCTATCAAAAACAGTTCCTAAAAGAAAACTAATGTTACTAAGGCCAAAAAGAGATTTTTTGTGTTATTTTGTTCACGTGACCACGGAGTACTTCCCTTGGGAAAGGAAGTTTAAACCACACATTCCTCACATCCCCCACCGCACCAGTAGTTCTAAGGCATTTAAAACCCAACGGTAAAACGTGTTGGAATAATAAAGGTTCTTTGCGCTTTCGAATTTTCCTTGAAGGTTGTGAGCAGCGCGAAATGCAACAAAATATGGCGACCGAGTTACAAGCTGAAAAATATTGTTTCTTTTTCAACCCGTCAGTTCTCGGTGTTTTCATTTATCTTTCCTCGCAGTGAAATGATTATAAGTGAAATAAAAAGACCGAGGTAAAGTGTTGGCGCATTTTAGAGACATAGGAGTCTAGGGGTGGGGGGATCCGAATGTTTTTTTTAATATGGTTCTTCAAAAACCGTTTTCCTAGTTGACCTGCGCTCCAGGAAGATTTAGGGCGTTTAGAGGTACGTTATTTTTGAGATACTTAGAGTATGGAGCTTCTGCAGGGGTGGGTGTGAGATCCGGCTCTGCTGTGTACCCTTTCATTTTAGATGCTACAACGTTAATGTAGATGTTAGTTGATGTATGTGGATGTTGATGTAGATGTTGACGTAGATACTGATGTAGATGTTGACGTAGACGTGGATGTAAGTGATAGTTGATGTAAACGTTGATGTAGATGTTGATGTAGACGTTTTGATGTAGATGCTATTTGGTGTATATGTTAAGGTGGGTGTTAGTTTACGCAAATGTTGATTCAGACATTTAGGAAGATGTTAATGTGAATGTTACGACTTCGTTTTTCTAGAGAAAACATTGAATCTATGCGGCCAGAGAAAATAACTGCGCAGTTCTCGAAAGGGATACGTAAATGGGATACTGAGACACTTAACCTGAAAGGGATACTTAATTCGGCTTTGCAGACGATGCACTTCCAAGAAGACGAGCAGGTGTCGGACACGTGCAAGGCTGGATGCAGGTGTGCCCCAGGATACGTGAGAGACACTGATAGCGGCACATGTGTGTCTGGACACGCGTGCCCGTGCCACCACGGCGGCCGCTCCTATGCTGAGAACGACACCATCGTCGAAGAGTGTAACAAATGGTGGGTGAACACCTGCTATGTGTACTATACATACTTTGTTCTACATATACATCGCTTCGATGCACACCTTGTAAAAGTTCTGTACGTATTTTGTTCCACGCATACTCTGCTTCCATACATCCTTTGTAAGTTTTACATGCATTTTGAGTTTTGAGCATACTTTCTCCCATGTACATTCTCCTGTTATGGATACTTTGTTATGTACATACTGTGCTGTGTAAATAGTTTGTTATGTACATACTTTATGTTCAGGCTTTGTTATGAACATACTTTGTTGCGCAAATTCTATGCGTACATCGAGCTCACAGGCTTCATTTGTTTCGTCGTAATCTGGAAAATTATGTGCATAGATTTGAACAAAAAATGTGCCAGCCTGATGGAAGGTTGTACTGACCTGATGGAAGGTTGTACTGACCTGATGGATGGGTGAACTGACCTGATGAATGGGTGAGTTGACCTGATAAATGGGTGAGCTTGTACTCTATGCACTTATACTCTATGCACTTGTACTCTATGCCCTTGTACTCTTTGCACTTGTACTCAATACAGTTGTACCCGTTGCGGTGGTACCTTTGCAATGGTACCCTTTGCAATTATACCCATTGCAATTATACCCATTGCAATTATACCCATTGCAATTATACCCTTTGCAATTATACTCTTTGCAATTATACTCTTCGCAATTATACTCAATACAATGGTACTGCTCAGCACGTGCACGGGAGGAGAGTGGGAGTGCAGCACGGACGAGTGCCGCGGCCTGTGCACAGCCTGGGGCGACTCCCACTACAAAACATTCGATGGCAAGATGTTCGAGTTCCACGGGACCTGTGATTACATGCTAGCCAAGGCCAAGACCAAGGGCGCCGACAGCTTCCAGGTCTCCATCCAGGTGAGTCTAGGGACCTGGGCTGGCCTTGCAATTAAGGGTTTATGAAACCCCTGGAGGGAGGAAATTGACCGGATGAAATAGGGTTAGATAGTTTGGTTTGTGTGTCCTAAGCGTCGGCACCCCAGTGTGGCCTAAGCGCGACGGCCGAAACATCTCTAAGTATTAAGTATGTTATTGGACTGGCATTCCGTGCGGGTCACTGATAAGTTACCTCACTACTAGCTAAGCCTTCGGGACTTTTTTTATTTCGTGCCCACTTTGCTTCTTTCTATTTTCATGCCTTCTTCGCTGATTACTCTCCATCTTTTTTACCTCTTTTTCCATGACTTACTCTTCTTATGCCCAGTGAATCCTGTGAATTAACGCACCTGTGCACAGATTCCAAGCTCCCTGCAATCCATACTAAATGTTCCCTTCTTTTCGCTTTCTTGAGATTGCTTTCTAAGTGGCTAGCGAGACTATCTAACTAATAACTAATACGCTAACTAAAACGCTAATAACTCCTCGCTCCAACTAATTAACTAATGATCCTAATAATAGACATTTGTAGTTTTCAAGACTCGATCTTGGTAAGTTTTAAAACTGGAATTCGTTTGAGTAGGTGAAGATAGTTTCAATTTCTCCATGCAGGTGAGTCGTGGAGCTAGATTGTCTTTGCTAATGGGCGTTGATAGCTTCCAGGACTCTCGAGAGAGTCTTGAGCCTGGACCTTTGAAATGAGCGTTTGTGGTTTCCAGGTCTCCATCTTGGTGATTCCTGGAACCTTAGAGCTGCATTGACATTGTAAATGTTTTTTTTTATTCTGATCTATCTGTCCTGGTGAGTTTTGGATTTGGAATGAAGTTGCGCTTCGATAGTTTCAACTTTTCCCTCCAGGCGAACCTAGGAGCTGGAATGAAGTTGGGTAAATGAGAGCTTAAACCTCGTAATTTGACGTCCTTGTAAACTTTCTAGCCACGTAGAATAGGTCAAGTGCCTTCTAATGGAATGCACGTAGGAATGTAGTTCAATTTTAAAGTTCTATCAAAATTTCAACTCAAACAAAAATCTTCATTTTTTCTCCATCAAGTGTGCATGTGTATTTTAGTGAAAAGTATTTGATTTTTGAGCCTAAACAAGGAGAGATGCTATTTTTTTACGATTTCTCCTAGGCCATTACCGTTTTTCCGAGGTGAAATATATCTCGACAGGTTATCATAGATAACTATGCGAACTTCATCCTTTTCAAGTTATATTCCTATAAAAGAAACTTTTCTAATAGAATGCCATTTTTCCCCTAAAAAAGTTTCTTTTCCTCGTTCCTGGTTGTCATTCTATCACAATTCGTAATTTTCAAATTAAAAGGTATCTTGTCCATTCAATTCAATTTTTTCTTGATATCACTGGGAACAATTTTCTAATGATGTGATGCATTTTCTGTTACCAGAACCTTCACTAGTTGTACCTTCCCTTTGCATTTTATCTCTACGAGCTAATTTCTAATGACAAAACGTACTATTTTCCGAGACCAGAACCTTCACGAACTCCACTTTTCCCTGTCATCCTTACGAATAAAATTATCTCATGCAATGATGTATTTTTCATAACCAGAAACATCTTGGGTTCTTCCTTCCCTTGTTATGACTACGAACAATTTTTCAGGAGCAATTTTTCAGGAGCAATTTTTCACCAGCAATTTTTCACGAGCAATTTTTCACGAGCAATTTTTCACGAGCAATTTTTCCCGAACAATTTTTTAACGACACGCACTACGTGTTCCCGCGACCAGAACGTGCCATGCGGCACCAACGGAGTCACGTGCGCAAAATCCATCACCCTGCGGCTGGGGGCCAGGGACAACCAGGAGGTCATCGAGTTCTCTAAGGACAAGCCCCTGCCTCAAAAGTGAGCATGACCTCGTGATAACGTGGGGCGTGGGGTGTGACCTCGTGATAACGGGTGTGACCTCATGATAACGTGGGATGCGCCCTCGTGATAATATGGCGTGCGACCTCGTGAAAACGGGTGTGACCTCTAGATAACTGAAGCCAAGTATCTTGCATACAGGCCAAGTGGGGCCCCCGCATTTACTTTCCGCCCTGCGCTTCTGACAATTCGCTCGCTCGCTTCAGAGGTGAATGCGAATTCATTCTAACCTCAAGAAGCCGATCTCGAAAGACCTCGTGGGTATAGTTTTCTTTTGGTATGTGTGAGGTGGGCTCTGTTGCGTGATCCCCTCTTCTTAATTAAAGAGGTCCGGGGTTCGTTTCCCGTGCGGAATGCTACTCTTGGATTAGGAGGATTAACAAACCAATCATTCTTTAAACACTACCCACGAGCGCGACCCTTTTTGAGGCGTCCGACCGTCTCCTAAAGAATAAATCCAAATAGTGTTTTGAAACCTCCTTCTACAAATTTTCGCGCATAATCCTTGTATCTCATGTTAATGTGTTGTTGCCACAGCTCGTACAGCCGCACCATCATCCGACAAGCGGGGGTGTTCGTGTTCGCCGAGGTGCCAGACATGGGCCTCACGCTGCAGTGGGACAGGGGCACCAGGGCTTACCTCACCCTCAGCCCCAGCTGGAAGGGCAAGGTAACGCTTTCTTCTTCTCAAGCTCTCTTGGGAGCTACGAGTATTATGTATATGGGCTAAGCTGAATCTGATCATTTCTGGGACCTTTACCTATGGGATGGATTTTTTTTTAATTCTGAAAAGCTTGAACTGATGATGAGTGGATCTTTTCACGTGGTGTGGAATGAGGCGTTTATATTTGACCTCCTTTCCACGAATACTTGGTCTGGTAACCAACAATACTCGGTTAGATAAAATGCAATACTCGGTCTGGTAACCAACAATACTCGGTCAGATAAAATGCAATATTCGGTCAGTTTATATGCAATACTCGCTCAGGGAAAACGGTTCTTCTCCAATTTTAACTCCCGGTTTCTTCACGCAAGGGATCCTGCGTGGGAATACCCCTTGTGCATAGTTCTCCATGGTCCCTGCTAAACAGTTGAGTCTTTTTACTCTCCTCAGATCACCTTTGCTATGGAAAGGAAGCTTTAAACCAACTGCCATGTCTTATCACGTCAGGTTAAAGGCTCTTTTTACCCTCCTCGGATCACGATTCCTATGGAAAGGAAGCTTTAAACTAACTGCCATGTCTTATCACGTCAGGTCAAAGGCCTGTGTGGCAACTACAACGGCGACGACCAGGACGACTACCAGACCCCCTCTGGCGGCACCGCTGAGGCGTCTTCCAGAATCTTCGGCGACTCGTGGAGGCTGCAGAACTATTGCCCCGAGAGCTCCGTGATCGAGGTGCGGTTTAAGTCTTATGGGCTGAAAATAACTCGGTAATGGGCTGATATAACCTAAATTCGAGATAATTGTCCATTGAACTCCGCGTTCGCTGCTCGTTAATGGACAAATGAAAAAAATGCTAAATTTTTATTCCGATACGTCCATCACAGAGGTGGGTTTTTTTGGTGGTTTTGCCGCTGTTAGGAAACGCAAAATTGCAGAACCATTGTCTGGAAAACTCTGATAATAATGTAGTTTTTGGTGATTTTTGTTTGTTTGGGGAAATGGGCTAAAACTGAAGATATGTAAAATTATTTCTGATATGATTGTTGCTTGTTGATGCGCATAATTGGAAAAATTCAGAAATATTTTCCGCAGAGCTCCATTATCGCGGTGCTACTTGGAATGGTTTGTTTTATGGCTCGTTAAAAGACGGAAAATCGAGAATGATCATCGTCGTAAGAGCTACGTGATCAAAGTGCTGTTTAGGGGTCTGTTCTGTTCTTTGCAGGAAGGCGGTAAGGGCGTAAATCAGAAACGTTCCCTATGAATTCGGATATCAGGTGTGGCTCAGTGTGGTTTGTTTTTCTAATTCATGGCCAGAAAAGGAAGAAAATCAGAACTAGCCTGCTGAGATTTCTGTCATTGGGGTAAGGGCTTTTGAGTTTCATCGCCTGCGTATGAAAAAAAATTAAAATAATTGTTGTTTCAAGAGCTCTGTCATCGAGGAAAGGCTTTGTTTTGGTCTGTTTCACAGCCTGCTAGCGGACAGCATAGCAAGAAATCTAAAAATATTGTATAAAATACTCCGGGGATGTTGTTTGTTAACTTGGTGAAAAGGAATAAATCCAGAGATGTTGTGCAATGATGCCATTGGATATTGCTCGTTAATTTAGTGAAGAGGGGTTAATCTATAATTATTTTCCGTTGCACTATGCGATTTAGGTTGGGTTTCGTGAATGTCTGTTTTGTCGTCCATCCACGAAGATAGAACGGCAACCAAAAATTAAATTCTGGATATGATTTTATGGCTTATGACATTAACATACCCAGAATTCTAAAAAAGTATAAATCATAAGTGTGAGTTTATTTTTGGTTCGAAACCGTGCATGTTTCTCTCTCGTATCCAGGATACCTGCTCCATGCACCCCCACCGCAAAGTCTGGGCGACGGAGAAGTGTGCGGTGCTGAAGAGCCAAATCTTCGCTCCTTGTCACTCAGAAGTGCCTGTCGACAGCTACGTGTCCAGGTACTGATGGCAACGGTAGTGGGAACTAAATGCCAAACGTGGCGCCAGTTAGGGGGAGTGAGGTGTTTTATGGTGCTGTGTAGGGTGGGAACGGTACTTAGGGATTATTTAAGTTATCGTAGATTGATTCCCCAATTCTGGAATTAATTCCACAATTCTGGAATCGATTCCTCAGTTCTGGAATTAGTTACCCAATTCTGGAATTATTTCATTAGCTCTTGTTAAATCATTATTTCTGGAATTATTTCATTAACTCTCTTTAAATCATTATTTCCGGAATTATTTCATTAACTCTCGCTAAATCATTATTTTTTGGAATAATTTCATTAACCCTCATTAAATCCTTATTTCTGGCATTAACTCATTGGACCGTCACCCACAACCCCCCCGCCGGCAGGTGCCAGTTCGACACGTGCGGCTGCGACACCGGCGGCGACTGCGAGTGTCTGTGTACGGCTCTCGCTGCGTACGCGCACGAGTGCAACATACACGGCGTGCACGTGCGCTGGCGGACGGCCGAGCTCTGTCGTAAGTCACTTACGACTTACATGAGAATTTAGTGTTTCTCGTATTGACTGTTTTGTGGACCGATGAACTCTGTCGTAAATCTGATACGACGTGTCTGAGAGTTTAGTGTTTTTCGTACGACTGTCTATGGACGGACGAGCTCTGTCGTAAGTCACTTACGGCTTCCATGAGAATTTAGTGTTTCTCGTATTGACTGTTTTGTAGACCGATGAACTCTGTTGTAAGTCTCTTATGACATGTCTGAGAGTTTAGTGTTTTACGTACGACTGTTTATGGACGAGCGAGTTCTGTCGTAAGTCTGTTACGACTCGCCTAAAATATTTTTTTTCTTCCTCATACTCAGTCTTTTGTGGACGTCCCCTGGCGAGGGCTAGGTGTATGACTCGCCACAAAACTTTCTAATCCTTAGTTTATGACGTATGTCGGGTATCTATGCTACGTAAGTGGAAAAAAAATAACTCGGAAACACGGCTTGTTAATTTCTATTCCGTAAAATAGATACCCAAAATTTTCTGTGAGCTTTGGTGTTGTATGCGATGTTTGTTATGTGGTGCATGATCAGGCAAGCGTGTACGTTGTGTGTACCTGTCAGCTGTGTATACCTGCCAGTTGTGTGTACCTGCCAGTTGTGTGTACCTGCCAGCTGTGTGTACCTGCCAGCTGTGTGCACCTGCCAGCTGTGTGTACAGTGCATACGTACCTGCCAGCTGTGTACAGTGCGTACGCACCTGCCAGCCGTGTACAGTGCGTACGTACCTGCCAGCTGTGTGCATTGCGTATGTACCTGCCAGCTGTGTGCATTGCGTACGTACCTGCCAGCTGTGTGCATTGCGTGCGTACCTGCCAGCTGTGTGCATTGCGTGCGTACCTGCCAGCTGTGTGCATTGCGTACGTACCTGCCAGCTGTGTGCATTGCGTACGTACCTGCCAGCTGTGTGCATTGCGTACGTACCTGCCAGCTGTGTGCATTGCGAGCGTACTTGCCAGCTGTGTGCATTGCGTACGTACCTGCCAGCTGTGACTAATGCATGGAAGCCTTTTATTGACTCTTCATAACAGTGTTGCTGTCAGGCAAAAGTCCTTAAGCCCAACCATGTCACAGTGAATGTCTAAATTGATTGTTCAAGGATCCTTTTCATTAGAAATTGAACTCTCTACCTTAATAATGAACATTTGTTCGTATTTTTTTAACGATACCTACGTCATCTTTTCACTTCTAAGAGCTGGTGTTCGTGTAAAAGTATTTTTTCTAATTCGAATCAAAACTGTAGCCCGTGTTCTGTTAATTCTCGTACCTACATACCTATAATTTTACACCAGCAATTCGTCTTCATTTTAAAAAATTGGACTACATTCGAAAGAGTTAGGCCGCATTCGCTAAAATTTCTTAGTACGTTCGAAAGTTCACCCATATTAAAAAAATTCGCCTCCATTCATTAAATTTTGAGTACTTTTTTAGTAATTCACTTAAGTTTCCCCAAAATTTACCAACATTCTAACCAAAAAATGGTCTAATTGTTGAAAGTTCAACTATATAAATTCATCAGAATTAGCCAACACCCATTTTCTCCACACACTTACACCACACACTTCCTCCACATTTCCTCACGCGAGCAGCGATGCAATGCGACGAGACGTGCGAACACTACGAGCCCTGCATTCCCACGTGCGGCACGACCACGTGCGACTCGCTGCTGGAGCCCACGTCGGACACGTGCGAGGACGCCACGTGCGTGGAGGGGTGTGCAAAAGACGTGTGCCCGCCCGGACACGTGCACAAGAGTGCCACGGACAAGGAGTGTGTGCCAGAGGCAGATTGCGACAAGAAGTGTCTCGAGGTTGACGGCAAGGTTTACATGGAGGGTGACGTCATGGATGAGGACGACTGCCACACTTGGTGCGTGCAGAGTATCTATTCCCCTATATATTTATTTGTTATTTATTAGTTTATGTATTTATTTACTTATTTTAACTAATGCATATTATGGTGGGTGGGTCAGGACGCTTGTATAAACGCAGTCATTACTTGATCTTTCGCTATGTGTTCCATGGTTGAACTCCCAAAATTTTGTCGAAAAAATTCTGAGTTTGCTTCCTTGTGCGTGTCTGTTAACGAGTCATTGTGTTGAAGTGGCCGTCGAAAATAAGACGAAATTTTATCGAAGTCGGCGAGTACACTCACAAACATTGCTAGAAAATAACGTGTCCAATACTAGAAAATAATACGTCTAGTATACGGGTGTGTCTAATACAACTGCGAATGCTGTAATTATTTGATAATGAGTGTTTGCAAGTGCAGGGGTGCTCGCGAGTGGAGGGGTGTTCGCGAGTGGAGGGGTGTTTACGAGTGGAGGGGTGTTTACGAGTGGAGGGGTGTTCGCGAGTGGAGGGGGTGTTCGCGAGTGGAGGGGTGCACTAACATGACGTTTGCATTCCTCAGTTTCTGTTCGCGGAAGAAGAAAGTTTGCCGCGGCAGTCCGTGCTCGACGACGACTCCCTTAGGAAGCTCGAGTGTCGGGACCTCTACACACTCGTACCCCACGGTGGATGAAGGCACCCCCACGAGCACGACTCAGACACCGCCGCCCACCACCCGCTGCAGGACTGGCTGGACCGTCTGGATCAACAGAGATCATCCCATCGCTTTCAAGAAAAACTCAGACGACGAAACTCTCCCAGAGCGAATTGTGATGGTGTGTATCCAGTCTCTAGAGGAGAGGAGGCTTTCGCTGACTATGGAATTTCTGCTCCGTGGCTGTGGTTTGGTATTTAAACGTACAAGGACCGCTGTCAAGAATAATGGAAGTTAGAAATCGTAGAATCTTGTAATTTTGTGGTTTCGTTCAAAGTAAGGGTGGAAATTCCCACAAGCGCATAAAATGTGAAAGATTGCGCTTAGTAATCTGCAAGCTGCGTTATGAAGAGGTAAAGAGACGAGCACGACTCAGACACGCATTGTGAGACACGCACCAGTTGATAACTGGATTAACTACTAAATCCACAGCTAATATTTATGACAACTGGCTTAGTTACCAGCTGGTTTGTATGTCAGATGGTGTCATCTTCAGCTGGCGTATGGATCAACACGGTAAGGAGTTATTACGAGGACTTTCAATGCGCGTCCCTTGGTCGAACTCCCTAGTGCGTCAAAAGATACAGCCTTTACAACGGCGTTTTTCCTAGTGTTTAGAATAATATTTTTTCTCAGAGCTATGTTCCTCTTTACCTCAGTTATATCAAGGGTAAATGTACTTTTCCATCGCAGAAAGCTCGATAAATTACAGGCTTTACTGAAGCGTTGTCCATAATATTTGGAAATCATAATTTCTTAGTGATGGATTTTTTTTTTAACTCCTTAATTTTGAAAATAAAATGTAACTTTTCCATCGCAGACCGGGGGACTGGCGCCCTGAGGACGCAATGTTAGGTTATCTCAGCTGAGGATAGGCCTTCAGGACTTTTATCTTCCGTGTCCACTTGCTCTTTTAATTTTTACATCTTTCCCACAATCTCATCTTTGTTCTTCCATACTCTTCATTCTTAACTCGCTGATTCTATGCGCAGGGGATCCGGCGTGCGAACACACCTTGCGCATGGATTCCGCATTTTTCATAGCCCTTGATAAATAAAAAAAATAAAATAAATTCTTTATTTTAGCCGTCTTTAGGTCACACTTGATGCAGATAGACCTAAAAGCTATCTAATTAACTTGATGCAGGTAGATCTAAAAGTTATCTAATTAACTCATTTAAACAAATGTAATCCATCACAGACGGTCCCGGACAAAGGTTACTGCGACCGGGAAATGTACGATGACATCCGGTGCCGGAAAGTTGGGACCCACGAACAGTGGGACGCTACGGGACAGTCGGTCACGTGCGACGTGTGGGACGGCCTGCATTGCAAGGGACGGAGGAGCAAAGGGGCTGGTCCCCGTGACACCTGTCACGACTACGAGATATCGCTGTTCTGCGACTGCGGTGAGTCATTATTACCGTTAATCCGATAGGCTCAAGAGTTCAATTAGATGTCAATGGTAAACTTTCTGAAACACATGATACAAAAAAATGCAAGGTCACTTCGAGGAAAAATGCGTTTGAGGCAAAGTTCATTTGAGGAAAAGTTCTTCTGAGGAAAAGTTCTTCTGAGGAAAAGTTCTTCTGAGGAAAAGTTCTTCTGAGGAAAAGTTCTTCTGAGGAAAAGTTCTTCTGAGGAAAAGTTCTTCTGAGGAAAAGTTCTTCTGAGGAAAAGTTCTTCTGAGGAAAAGTTCTTCTGAGGAAAAGTTCTTCTGAGGAAAAGTTCTTCTGAGGAAAAGTTCTTCTGAGGAAAAGTTCTTCTGAGGAAAAGTTCTTCTGAGGAAAAGTTCTTCTGAGGAAAAGTTCTTCTGAGGAAAAGTTCTTCTGAGGAAAAGTTCTTCTGAGGAAAAGTTCTTCTGAGGAAAAGTTCTTCTGAGGAAAAGATCTTCTGACGAAAAGATCTTCTGACGAAAAGTTCTTCTGACGAAAAGTTCTTCTGACGAAAAGTTCATCTGAAGAAAATTTATTTTTGCGTGAATAAGTGAATGAATAAGCGGAGATAGTGTTCATTTAGACGAGTTTTAAGCCTACGTTAACCCATTCGCTGCCACCATGGAAGTTAGTTTCGTTGTTCCGAGCCACCACAATTCATTTCCTTAATGAGCATTTAAATTACAATTTTTTTTACGTAAAGGTTCTCTAAATCGGAAACACTTGTAGCCCATACATAACCCACGAATACACGTGTGTGCGGCAGCGACTTGACCTAACGATGATGACCATGATACACGGCCATGTATCGGCCGGGCTGAAGGTAGCAAGGAAAATATCCCTTGACGCATTTGTGACGTTGCTACATGTGCGTCATGTGTAAGAGTACTTTTCACGACGTACAATTAGTTTTTCGTGTACCATCGTTTCACAGAACGTCTGTTGCATGGTTTTCTAATCACCACGTCACGGCCGCGTTGACGTCATCACCGTCGTCGTACTGGCCGGTCAGGTGCCTCAGTTTATGAGCAGTGGCCTGATCAATCTTTGCTTCTAATGTTATGTGTTGTCAATCAACTCATTCATACCGAAAGATAGTTAAATCGCAATTTAAAAATATAAGCGTATTTAGACATTACAGAAAACTCAAAATAAACAAAAATAAATCGATTTTAATCTTTATTGAACCAAAATTTGAACCTCGATTACATTTTATGACCGTACCTCATTCAGGACTCTAGGTATAAATGAAATTAATTATAACTCATTTAAGACATCTTAAAAATACCCGTGAGCGCCCTCAAGAACCTTTATTAATTCCAACACGTTTTACCGTTGTGTTTTCTACGCCTTACAACTACTGTCGTGGTGAGGGATGAGAGGAATGTGTGGTTTAAGCTTCCTTTCCAAGGGAAGCACTCCCTGGTCACGTAAAATTCCGTCCCTGAGCCTGGATTCGAACCCTAACGTCTCAGCTGCGAGGCTATCACGATAACCAGTACGCCATGGAGCCCCCGATAAAGCACAAATGGGTTAATTCCCGTTTGCCATGTTCCTATTGTACCTCAGTGATGTGTCAGGAAATTGTTACCATGCATTTTTAAAATTATTTCGCCTCAGGTAAAGAAGTGACTCTATGGGCCTCACTGGATGAACTCGCCACGCCGCCACCGCTTGTGTTGCCCTCCACGTGAGTGTGAAATCTTCTTCCTTTAGTCCGTAGATTTGTTTCATTACAATGCTGCTCAAGCAAATCGATACACCTTATCGTGCGGCATACCAATTGTACTAGTACTGTGAACACTGAGCTTTCGTAATCGGTTTTGAAAATGTTAGAAACCGTATACAACTGAACCCTTTCATATTCTTCTCATTCTAGCTTGCTTGATCATTTCTAGTGTTCAACAGTATGGAGTCCCTTTAAACGGCTATATTGTTCTTGCATGGGCAAGTGGTCAAGGAAGGCATATCTTCCAATGGCAGCTAACATAAAATTAGCCGCTGATAAGCTGTGCAAAGCTTTACGCGAGTGAGACGAGGTATTATTAGCGAACTCACTTGTATGAGCTATGCGTGAGTATGTACATCTTGCTAGACTTCGCAAGCGAAAGAACTGAGAAGCCTTCCTTGAACGACGCTTGTCTGATGTATTTACAAGCCTTACCACACAGTAGGGGAAGCGATAATGACTAAACAGGGTATTTTTTCTACTCCAAAAATAAATATTACAGTTACATAAAAGTCGCTGACATCCTTCCGTCGAAATGATTGTTGCT
Organism: Orchestia grillus; assembly: GCA_014899125.1. NCBI lineage: Eukaryota > Metazoa > Arthropoda > Malacostraca > Amphipoda > Talitridae > Orchestia > Orchestia grillus. The sequence goes on from VOMN01012998.1 coordinate 17,899, forward strand.
GAACTTCGTCATACCCCCTACCGATCAAATCGAAGTTGCTTTTGATGTCGTCACACACATTCTTCGTCAAACGCATTCTTCGTCACACGCATTCTTCGTCACACGCATTCTTCGTCACACGCATTCTTCGTCACTCGCATTCTTCGTCACTCGCATTCTTCGTCACACGCATTCTTCGTCACACGCATTCTTCGACTTTAATTTACTCGAAAATGTTAAACAACGTTGCCTTTTCTGCACATGATTTTAAATGTTTTTTGAATCGGGTTTTGCTCACTTGTCATAGCTCTGGTCATCGTTAGGTATCAACAAATTGTAGATTGGTATTGGCAGAGTCCATAGATTGAAGGTTTTTAAGTGATTTTAAAGCGATTTTACACGTACATTATTTTATAGCAAGGCAGCTAGCATTTTACTGAGTTACCAGTGTTAGGTGTGACTTTAAATTTTATTATTTAGATTTAGTTTGAAACGCTTTTTGAGCTTCATTGCTATATTTTACAGCTAACGTATCGACAGGTAGACAAAAGCGTGCATTCAATAACCGACTGGCAATTTACCTCATAAAGATACGCGCACGCGCACGCAAACGCACACGCGAACGCACACGCGCACGCACCCTCGAACATTCCTGAGAGATGGAAGCCACGAACCTCGTCTTTGTGATGAACTTGTACGTACATACTGTAAACATTCCACGGGAGATCGAAACCTCAAACTTCTAATACTGAGACGAAACCGTCCTGCCATATTGAAGTCGCACACTCTCAAAACTTGGGTTTTACACACACACAAATAGAATAAATGTGTGGAACAATGTTACTAACGGAATATTTCTCAAGGGTTCCTCCGACTGTGCCGGTGCCCATGGAGTGCACGGAGGAGTGGACCCCGTGGATGAACTACAACACTCCCGATGAGTTTGGCGAGTTCGAAACCCTGTCCGCACTCCGCGAGGTCGAGTCTTTTTGTCCAGACCACAACATCAAAGCCGTTGAGTGCCGCAACAGCGACGGCTCTGCACTGTACGACTTCTTCAAGTGTGACATCAACGGTGCAACTTGCAGGAATAACGGTGGGTTGTGGCATCAACGGTGCAACTTGCAGGAATAACGGTGAGTTGTGGCATCAACGGTGCAACTTGCAGGAATAACGGTGAGTTGTGGCATCAACGGTGCAACTTGCAGGAATAACGGTGAGTTGTGGCATCAACGGTGCAACTTGCAGGAATAACGGTGAGTTGTGGCATCAACGGTGCAACTTGCAGGAATAACGGTGAGTTGTGGCATCAACGGTGCAACTTGCAGGAATAACGGTGAGTTGTGGCATCAACGGTGCAACTTGCAGGAATAACGGTGGGTTGTGGCATCAACGGTGCAACTTTCAGGAATAACGGTGGGTTGTGGCATCAGCGGTGCAACTTGCAGGAAAAACGGTGGGTTGTGGCATCAGCGGTGCAATTTGCAGGAATAACGGAGGGTAACAAATAACGATGAAGGGTGATTTACGGTGTAGCTAAATAACGGTGGGTAATTAATGACTGTAAGGTATGCAGACATAACAGTACGCTGTTTCGAAGCACCCTGGATGGTTTCGATCCGATGTCGTTTCACGACGACGTCAGGAAAACCAAGTTTCATTCCTTGTCATAACGCGCCACGTTTAACACGCAGACGAAAACACACGTTTAATACGCAAACAAAAACACACGTTTAATACGCAGAAGAAACAGACAGCTCGCCACGCACTTATTCAATATCTCATGAACGTTGAATCCCAACAAAAGTTCGCCCATTGCTAACCTACATACAGTGGACATTCAGAGCACATTTTTCACCACGAACCTCGTGCAGGCGACGCCAGTTTGCAGTACTGTTTCGACGCTGAGGTGCGCGTCCTGTGCCAGTGTGACTGCGTCGACGGGCTGGGGATGGAGGATGGTAGCATCCCCGACTCCGACATCTCCTCCAGCGCCTCCGACAGCCCCGACACCAAGGACACCGCCTACCGCGCGAGACTCAACGCCCTCGTCCAGGACGTCCTCAACGATGAGATCTTCCCAGTCGGTGCCTGGAAGGTGCCATCGACCGGGGCTGTTGATGACCACTGGCTCCAGGTCTGCACTTCTTGTTTGTGGGCTGCTTAAAGTTTGTGGGCTTCTTGAAGTTTGTGGGCTTCTTGAAG
>VOMN01013002.1:0-14363 GCA_014899125.1 Orchestia grillus
CAGCTTAGTGCATGCAAGTAGTTTAGATCGCAGGAAGACTCAGAGACAAAGTGCGTGAGTTTGGAATCAAGTTAAAGTGAAAAGAATTACAAGATAGCATTTCGCCAAGGCTGTGAACGGGAGAACAGTGAGACTTGGGCTGAAGATCATAATAAGTGTTTATCAATATTTAAATAGCCGTAATAAGATGGGTAAATACAACAGTCGTACAATACAATCGCATCAACCGGAGAAAAACTAGTTAAAAAGATACAAAGGGCGTCAGTAGAAAAGAAAAAAAATATGATAAATATTAGGGTCAGTGGGTGTGACTGTCTATGAAGCACAAAGGAGAGTATTGATTACGTGACATTCGCAGTCAATTGGGAGGCACATTCTGAGGAGCATAGAGTGAACATGACCAGCTCCTCAGGTCACGTCTGCCCAGGATATTGGTGCAGTGCTCCTGCCCCCAGCGTGCTCCTGCTCTGAGGAACCTGTGGGGAGCCAGCACCCCTGTGTTTTTCTGAGCTGCAGCGACATTTTGTGTTGGTGTCAAGCAGACTTACGTCATTTGCCGCATTGAACTTGAGTCGTATGTTAGACTAACATTTATGTCTTGATGGAATTATGCCAAAATTTACGACACATCAGCAGTATTCCATGGAGAAATAATTCAGATGCATTCAGGACGAAAGAGCTTGATCTGGTTCGTATGCACACCATTTGGGCTGGTCCTGCCATGACTGAGGGCACCGCTTATTTTGCAACACCTGAAGTTTTGCCAATGAAGCTGATAGGAAAAAAAAACATTTTGAAAAGAACGTAATTTGAACAGTCCGATCACTGGGTTTTTGTTTTCAAAATGTTGGCCATTGGACTCGTATTGAAAATGAGTCCAGTGTTCGAAGCGTCTAACTACTATGTTTTCAAAATACGTTTTTACCCTCACCTTCGTCGTTAATTTATATCGAACAAAAAATAGTCCTCATAATTTTTTTTTACTTTAGATACACATAATGCTACTGAAGGGACATTGAAATTTCATGCAGAGGCCTCTCATATGAATTGCGTTGGAATATATCATCCAGGTCCTTAAAATAAAAATATGTATACGACTGTCGTACGTGAACACAGGGAATCGAGTCACTCTCATGCGCTAAATGCATAACAAAAATGTAAATCGAAGTTTGATTTTTGATTAGGGATTTACATCCATCAATTTGCATAAATTCCTATCCTCAGTCATCCTGCTACTGATGTAGAGCAGACTACACCACTACCCAGTCAGCCCGCACTGATGTAGAACAGACTAAACCACTACCCAGTCAGCCCGCACTGATGTAGAACAGACTACNTCCCGCCACTAATGTGCAGCAGACTACACCACTACCCAGTCATTCCACCATTGAGGTACAGCAGACTACACCACTACCCAGTCATTCCACCATTGATGTACAGCAGACTACACCACTACCCAGGCATCCCGCCACTGATGTAGAGCAGACCATATCATCCACGTACAAATATGCTGTGGCTAAGCAAACAAGAAGTAGAATGTCTTGAAGCTTCTTGTTTTATTCATCGCAATGCCTGATAAAGTATATGAATTGGAAGATTTTATACCCGTAAAATATAACATTGATGAGCTGATAATTGAATGAAAAGAATTATTTTCCTCAAAATTCTTGATAACTGATCCCCGTATTTGAACAAGTAACCGTGTGCACCAAGTATGTGTATGGGTATGTAAATGTCTATGTAACAGGTAATTATCTGGTTATATAACTCTCTGTGGAATATGTATCATTGTATGTAATTCTCTATGAACTATGAAAATTATCTGGTATGCGCTTCTATCGTATTCTTCATACCAAACCAAGAAGCTAAGTAACTTTTTGCTTGTTAACTCAGGCGGAAAGGGTGAGTCCTCCTGATATTGGAGCCACTATAAGCCACTGGGCACGGCCCTGTTACTCTAACGTCTTCACGGACTGCGCTGCCTCGGAATATTTCCTTACGAAGAGTTTCAATAGGACTTCCAGTCCGCACTGTCTCAAGGAGTTTCCCTCTAAATTCTTTAATGTCTCAATTGTTCCTCATTGCCGCAGTTTTTGACGCTCCCAAAAACTTTCAAGTCGTTAAAAACGATGAAACCCTGGAGGAAATTTTCCCCCGTTCCAGTAAGCTCCGAAAATTTTGCTGAGTTCTCTACTTTGGATTGCAGAGACCAGGTCGTCTGGAAGTGCCGGGGCGCTTCCAAAGTTTGGAGAACAAAAGTGTTCGAATTTTCCGCGCATTTATATTCGAATCACTGGAAACTCGGCCCATTAGCAGCTCTCGACGACACTTTCATTCAATTGCCCCCAATTTTTTTACAGATTTTACGGACCATATTACGAGGCGCTCTCTAGATTATACGTCCCCAGTACGCCGATTTGTTTCACGAGTTCAAACTCTGAAATTACACGGGCAGCGCTGTCCACTCCGAATAAAATAAAAACAATAAAGCCTCGCTACCCTAACTCTGGGTGCAAGATTTTGGTTACTTTAAATATGTAGGAAACAGGTTGCTCTCTTGAGTCTTGTCAGCACTCCATTCAAAGGATCTCTCAGGTAACGCAGACGCGTCTTCCTTGTCGCTCAACCTTTACTGATCACGAAACTTTGAAACATTTATCCATTTACCAGAAATAATTAACACTTGCCGTAGTACTGCAATCAATAGGAAATCACGAATAATGAATTGGACTCAGGAGCAACACTCCGTGTGCGGCAGTTGGCTCCTATAGGGCTGAGGAACTTTCGGTGCGCCAATTTTATACATCTTAAAATGGATTTTTTTGCTTACCAATTTTACTTTGAATTTTCTCATTTTCCTCATTCATTGAAAAAACATTTTATTACGCACTACAGAATGTAGTTCATGACCCTTTTACGTATTTACCGATAAACTCAACTTGAATAAAGACTGTAGCACTGTTAAATAATGTTTTGCTCTGACCTACAAACATACTTCTGCATGTGTGTGTGTGTGTGCATAGAGCAGATATATTCATAAATATATGCAAATTAGCTTTATTTAGGGAGGCATAGTTCCAACTGTAAGCTCATCTGTTTTTTTTACCTTTAGCACGCTTAAAGTTCCACTTTTTTCTCTTGTCAACACAGGATGGCATAGAATATATGCTTTCTAAAACGCTGTATTCATTTAAAATATCCTCCCTAATACTTTGACTCTTCTCTTATGGTACGCGCAAGACTCCCTCGTGCTGTGTTGTTAACACCGCACCCAGCACGTCTGAGTTTTACAGCTCTGTCTCGCTGCCAAATGTGTCATGAAATGCTATTGTTGACCTTCCCATCAGGTGTCCTCACTGCAGTACTCGACCCCAATGAGATTATCTCTTAAAGTGCATGAACGTCCGCTAGTTCGTCGATATTAAAAATATTTCAATATTAAACTAAAAACTAATCCGCAACATTGAAGATCTTCAAAGGAAGGGGTATGCTCCAATGCTATAATTATTCAATAATGTGCGGTCACGCAGGAAATTTCTCACGTCGGGAACTCCAGTTGGATTATGAAGCCATCTAATCACGTGTTACTCGATGCTTCCAAAGCCTACTTTTCATTTCATAAAAATTCAGTTGACATTCAAATACGCTGTTTTCTAACTCGTTGCTAATTTCACAGTATCTTTAAACAAATTGCACGTACGAAAAAAAGTCAGCACTAACATTCCAAAGAGAAACATGAAGATCGCGGAGCAGAAACACCATTCGATATCACTGGCTATTTAGAACAGGTTTGTCGCGGTGTCATGTGCCGTGAACTAAAGCACACATGTGAATCACCTTTTGCCTTCAAATCTATTTATTTTTTATCTTATTTTTCAACAAGAATGCTCGTTAATGTATCAAATTCAGCACATTTATTTAGCGTCACATCGAATTTTTGGGTTCGAATACGACGGTTCAGCAAAACCATCGAACGAAACGTACAACAAGAAGTAGATCTCAGCAAAGTCCTCTCAAAAGAAATTCATCCAACAAAGTCCTCTATTACAAAAGCTCTACATTTGTCATCATTATCCATACGAGCTATACAAGAAAATACTCAAACTTCAATACATTATGTTTAACAAGAAGTCATTTCGCTTGTGATAAAAGGACGCATGCGCACAGGTTACTTACCTGGAAGTCGAACTCACACGCTCCGAGAGCGGCCGGGTCATCTCGTCGGTTGCGGCCGCTTGGAGTGTCAGCAGATCTCAATAAATGTTCCCTAGAGACATGCTAACTCCTCTTTGTTCAGCGAGTGATGCCCACAATAATAATTTTAAACTATAAAAGACTTGCAAGAGACAGCATCAGTTACGAAAAGCTTTTTTGGGTGAATTTCTGACAAGATCAGTTTTTAAGAACATCTGCTTCCACAATAAAGAAACTGGGGCTTGCCATAAAGGCATGGAACAGTAACGGAAAAAAACACGGGTACTCACGGACGGCCAGCCGCCATTCCGAATTCGTCGCATGGGGAGCAGCAAGAACTTGTCGTAATCAGGGCCACAGCAGCAATGTAGAGCGCATCTCTGCACGGTGTTATTGTTTCGGCGGTGATGTTACATCTTCAATAATGCTGCTTCTTTACTGATGTTGCTTCTTCGATCATGCTGCTTCACTGATGTTGTTGTTTCACTGATGCTGCTCCTTCACTAGTATTGCTTCTTCAGTGGTGTTGCTCCTTCCCTGACGTTGCTGCTTCATCGATGTTGCATCTTTGAGTAGCGTTGCTGCTGCTGCTGCTGCACTGCCGTCGGCTGGAGCTGCACACGGCCTGCTCGGAGCTGTGGACCAATATTCTCCCATTAATCTCCGATGGAAAGGAAGGGATTCTTAAGATAACTCCTAGTGAGCTCAGTTCAGAAGCAGCACGCTCAGAAGGAGCCAAAAAGTTTCCAGACAAAAATTATTTTAAAGGCAATACGGTTTTTCTTTGTAAATGCATACAGAATCAGCATAAGCCTTGAATTTACTGACAGAAGAACAAAAATAGATTCTATTCAGCGTGTCCGGGAAGAAACTTATTTCAGCTTACCCAAGTCACTTATCCCTAGTATTAAATTCGTTCAGCGTGGTTGATTGCGTACGACTGATCTGTTACTTTAATTTTATTCTTATTACTCAAGAAAAATCAGTGCAACTCTAAGTGTTCAAGATTCCCGACGAGTGTTTTAACTTACTTCAGCGATTAATCACCGCCACCATGCAATTACCCACACCTCTCTTCAGCCAGTAATCACTGCCATCATGCAATTACCCTGCTCCTCGAACTCCTGTTGATCAATTTTTGGATGTGTTTGGTTTACTTTACACTGCTCTCTTAAGTCTCAGATAGCTTTGTCTGTTTATTTTGGATGCGTTTGATTTACTTTACACTGGTCAGTTAAGTCTCAGATAGTTTTATCTAGGGTTGCCTGTCCAATCATCATCGGTCTTTGCATGTAGAATGATACCTGCCTAGGTTTAGTAACAAGTACTTTTTTCCTGCAATTACTGACCTTGATCAACACTGACGGCGTTTGGTATGCAAGCACTAACTTGCTTTCGCTAGTTTAGCCATTTCCTGGGAAGTTTTCTGAGAAAAGTATTGAATTTTTAGATGGCTTTTATCATGGGCGTCCGATGTACACGTGCACTCGGAAATTGTTAGTATATAACAAAGAGGTCACAGATAGACGAATAAACTCGTTTAAAGCTTTTATTTTGTACATCGTAGATTGGACAAGTTTACGAGTACGAAGTTGAAAAAATTCATCTCTGGTTCCCGCATTTGTTTATAGGAAAGGGTTAAGCTGTGGAGCAAGTTCTGGTTACTCTATTCCCAGGTTTTAGTTCTAGTCAACAAGTAATCCGAAGCAGTAGTCGCAGGGCCAACCTAATGCGGTTGCCGGCCCAAACTTGAGCTCAGACCCAAAAGTCACTGGCGGAGAACAAGCCAAACTTCAGGCTGGATGACCTCGCCAGCCCCAGTGCTCTGCAAATCGCTCTCTCGCATTTTTGTCCTTGCTTTGGCCAACTTTCAATGGCCTGCAAGTTTAGTGCGAAAATAAACGAAGTTTCTGTAATGGTTTCGAGGTCTTTGGGTGGGCTTTTCTTTTTGCTTGCTCCGACTGCTGCATTGCTTCGCCGCCTTTCAGGGTTTGTTAAAGAGTTTTGCGTTTGATAAGCTCTCGCAATATACATTCCATTATGCAGAGATTTCATGCTCATAGTGATTGAGTACATTTTAAGTTCAAAGTATGAAATTTATTATAATTAAGTAAACATATCATAGAATTCTATTGACGCGCTCTTACGTTGAAGAAAGGAATAAGCTGTGCAAACCAGCGAGCCAAAACTTGTGAGTTTTTGGAGTAGAATTCAAACAGCAACGAACCTTCACGGCCATAAATCGAAAACATCCTTAGTAATGACGATCACCTTTCCTGAAACCTGATGAGTTGATGCTAGTAAAAAGTAACTTAGAGGACGGTGCCGGAAATTCATCATTTCTTTTGACCATTGCGTGTCGAGGCTGATTTTGTTAAAATCCATAAGCCACAATGAGAAATAAAGCCTCTTTCCTTGCCTCGCATCCATGTTGAACGAATCTCAGGGTTGACGTCAGTCTACCGTCTCGCACAGCACGCTTGCTTGCCTCTGCACTTTGTCCGTACACTCTTGTACGAGTCAAAGGTCTCGCTCCAGCTGAGGCGCTCGTGGTTGACTCTCATAAAGCGCGCAAACTTGGCAGTAATTTAGAAAAATTTGTCTGTGCAGCATCTCCCGGATGTAACATTTATGGAAGCCAAATGAATCTGTCTACACAGTCGCAAGTTTTCCAGGCTTCCAGCCACGCCAACATTTTTCACTCAGCCCAAGCACTCGCACTGGTCGTGTATCAAACACTTTTAGTGAAGCTCCAGTTTAGAAAGGAAAAATCGCCCAAACAGTGAAGCATTTTTTGCTTAAAAAGTCTTTTTGGACAGATTTTTTTTTCAGCGTCGGGTGAACGTGTGCAACAACTCTGGAGCTCGGGCCAAATTGCGCACTACTATTTCTAGGCAAGGCAAATATTAGGCAAATTTCACCAGAATTTAGTGAGCAGTTCCGAACGCGCGGTCAAACAGGCGCCGGATAGCAGCACCGACGTATAGCTCTGTCCGCGATGCACGGCATGACGAACGACAGGGCATTGCCGATTGGGCCCAACCTCCGCGCAAAAAAGAACGTTGATGTTTCTTTTAATGGTACTCTAATTGATTGTTTTGCTTTGGCTGCGCTATTTTCAGGCTATGTATTTTGGCGAATTCTCCTTTGTTGTTGGCGGCAGAAGTTAGCGGCGCTCGTTGAGTTGAGGTACCCAGATCAGTAGCGTACGTTCCAATGATAACAGCGTTGTACCTCCTTCTTGCCGGTCAGCTTCGATTTATTCACGAAAATTAACTTTAAAGTTAATGAAACATGCAATATTTATTCTGATTCTAATTATGTAAGTTCGCAAGGATGTAGTGCGTTGTTCAAGCAATCGTGCGTTAAAAGAGCGTACAGTTGTACAATTACATACACTGTCACAATAGTGAAACAGTGCAGCAGATTTCATTACTGATATACCTGTTGTAATCTTCTCGGTAGAGTGATTATCTTGCTATCATTTTTATTTCTACAATTTTCACTGAATTAAAAGACCGTTTTAAACCATTTTTGTGTCAGCCGTAGGCTTGTGATCGGACGCGCCTGAGAACCGTGTGTCCAGCAGTTTGCCACGAATCCGTCGCAAACTGCTACGAGTCTCAGTAAAGTTGTGTTGTGTTCCGCCGCGCCCCAGCAGCACAACTGCCGAGTGCGCTGTGGGGGCTGCAAGGATCGCTTCTATTTCTCATGTTAGGGATGCACAGGCAGTATATGCAACTGTAATCGATGCCAACGATATTTAGTACACTGTTTTATGGTTTAGGCAGTAAAGCCTTTGACGGTGTTGGTTGTGTACCAGTTTGTGATTGGGATTTTACAGCTGTTGAAGGCGCGGGCTGTACAGCTGTTGGTGGTGTGGGCTGTACAGCTGTTGGTGGTGTGTGCTGTACAGCTGTTGGTGGTGTGGGCTGTACAGCTGTTGGTGGTGTGCGCTGTACAGCTGTTCCTACTGATGGCAGTAAAATTACTGGCAATGTTGAAGGCTCGCTAAAGCACGCGATTGCATCATTAAAAAATAACGCGAAGAGGCCGCGTATTGCGGAATGCTTCACACACGATATACAGGTCAGGCACAACCGAGTTTTAAACAAGTCACCCCATAATGGGGTGCTGCACATTCGACGTACCTAAAGCTCTTCATTCAGCAGGTCGCACAGCTCTCGTTCTGGTGTAACCCTTAGTGAAACTGAATTTTATTTATACCACAAAAAGTGGGTTTTTTATTCGTTAATGAAACTTCTGCAACAGGTTAAAGCTTAAAACTGTGAGTTTCATTTTGGTCTCGGTAGAGTGGAGCAGAATAGAGTGCGGTGACTGGGGAGGACCGAGCGGTCCGCGCTCCTGCGATCTGCAGCCCCGCCCAGTGGCGGGCGTGTGCTACTGTGCACGTGTGTGTTATGGGCACCAGCTGCAGTGCACCAGCTGCAGTGCACCAGCTGCAGTGCACCAGCTGCCGTGCACCAGCTGCAGTAGCATCACCGTATCTGGCCAAGCGGCTCTGAGGGGAACTGGAGCAATGCCAGCATTCTCTCCCCCCCCACTCCCTCGAGTTTAAGGGCTTGGGAAATTGTCTCACCTTCAAACTAACCATCACCTAACAATCGCGATGGTGCAGTTGATTATTAGTGATTGGAAAGAGGTGGGAGATTCCATAGCGATGCATTACTGTTAGAGGCGCTGGCAGTGTTGGACTGAGAGGTGTCCTGTGACGAGCAACACGATTTTTTTCATTTCAGTGTGCATGATCAGCAACGTTGTCATGCGAGTGCGTGGTGTGTGACCGCATGCGTTCACTAGCAGGCTTCAATACAGCGCTGCAAGGGCTGCTACTCAAGCTAGGATTTGTATTTTCATCGCTGAAATATCATTCTTTGAAATTTTTCGGTGTCTACGTACTTTCCCCTCGTGTGATATGATCATTTAACTTTTGCATGAGTAGGTTTTTTCTTTTCTAATGAAAGAAACGATTAACTTCTGATTATATAAGAGATAGATACGGCCACATCTCAACGCTGCCAGATACTACGTGCAGAGGTGGTTACGAAACAGGTTCGAACGCAAGTCGTACTTGAGTTTATGTAGGTAGCAAACACGCTCGCTTGACCATTAGGCTATACTATAGCATTCGCGTTGAGAACACTGATGGCCTAAATTTCTCACAATCAATTAAGAAGTTATTCGCGGAAGTGTAAAATTAAATGCAAGGTGCACGGTTTCTAAAATTTAATTATTACGAGGCCTACACTGGTTAACAAAAGGCATGACCTGTGTAACTTAACTAGGAAAGCCTGTATAATTTTACAAAGAGTGGCCTGGATAACTTTGTTTGCGCGAAGTTTGTATAACTTTATATTACGGTTGTCTTCACTACTCCGTTATGGTATGGCACATTAAGCTCGGTAAAATTTACCGAATAAGTCGAAAAAGCACAGCCGTGAAGTCAATTCTAAGGTAACTATGTTTTATCAATCGAAAAACAATAAATCTAAGGGACTGAAATAAAGGGAATTTTTGGCTGGTACGATAATTCCCATTATGTGAAGAAAAAATACTTTAAACAAAATACAAACACTGCTTGCGAAACACTTTGAAAATGGCGCGGGCTACCATTGAAGAATTTCACCTCGTTTAGCATGTCAATGAAGGAAGATTGCAATTAGTAGACAGTTTCTCCGATCATATGCTCTACCAATGAGAAGGCACGCGAACAGTAGGCCAGGGCACGTCAGAGGCCGCACGAACTACTGGAGCTAAGAAGTCAACTTACTTTTTTGAACATCAGTTAGCGTGCATAAATCTCTATCTCTTTAGATCAAAATGGTACGTTCCTTATGGCCTAAAAATGTTACTTTTTTCAAAATTGGATTTACGATGATTTAATTTAAACATCCTGTAATTGAATTTTGAATTATATTTGTTAGAAAATATTTACCATTCCTTAGGCAGTTCATAGAGTAGTAGTAAAACAGATTCGGGCAAATTGCTGCTTAAAGCTATTCAGCGTTGGTCTAGTCTGCGAACACATATCGACGGAATCGAGTGGTCACATCCTCAAATTTTAGTACCTTCTTTCTACTGTATGTAACATCGATGCAATTTGAAACGGTTTGGAACGTAGTCCTAGGAGAAATAATAAAACCAGGGTCACAACTCTTAACATTACTTTTTGGGTCTCTTTACTGCAGATAAACGATCATCATACAAAAATGTAAACATTTCAGGATTCTATCATCATCAGTATGGTCTAAAAATATACAGAAAACAAATTTATATGAAAATTGTAGACATTAGCAAATAAATGAAATCACACAGACACGGCTCAATAAAATTAGATGATGTAAACGTGGAGAATTTACCTATTAACTATATATAAAGGGCGGGCACTATTTTGATCATTTAAATTTTAAAGGATATTTCAGCTTGTGAATAAGATGAATTCTAAAATTTTAAGAGCATTTCTATTACTCTCAGATTTTCGCACTTTAAAATTGGCAATGGACACCGGGTTTACACTGCTCGGCGTGGGACTGGATGGAAGAGACACACGGACAAGATAAAATGTTACCAGTACGTCTACTTCGGCCGGCATGTTCAGAAATCCTTGAGGTGACAGTACGATAGGTACTACCTATGTACTTTCAGGCACACTGTGTATCCGTGCAATTTCTGCAGGCTGCGTTGTCCTATATCTTTCATTATTTACGTGTCGCCAGGTATCACTCGAGGCACTCACGATGATAGAATGGAAAACGAAAGCATGTCTTAAAAAGACAGACTCCATTTTCTTCTTTATGTCCTTTTTCTTCATTTTTCTTTAAGGTGTTAACGTTGCGCCCACGCTGGCCATAAGTACACCCTCATCCTGGTTGTTCGTACGTAGCTTTCGCCCCAAGTAGAGACCCATTTATAAATGTATGATTCTTCAGTGCCTAAAATACTAATGGCAAACATAATCTAAGAAGAACGCATCTGACAGTACAGTTCTCCGTTCTCCAAGAGCCTAATCGTAGATTTGAAAATAGGTGACCTTCTGTACCTCCGCCTCTTGTATCGATCAACATCATCACCTTAGATTGCCACTACCGCTACCTCCACAAGGCTACAAAGACTCAAGACGAACAGAGTTCACAGAAAATCCAGCGCCACCAGACGTACAATAACAGGCCAATTGAGCTTACACGGCGCTGCTTTGCATGCAAATAGCGCGACAAAACGACCTCCAGAAGAAGGTCCGCGTGGGCAGCCAGCACTAAAAGCCCGCCAAAACAAACTCGTCGGGCGGAGTGTTTGTAAGCTCGACTTTGGACGAGGTTGGCCCTCACTGCCTGAGAAACGGCTTTCAGTGCAAGGGTAATATGTTCTCTAACGTGACGCAAACTGTACCCCAGTACAGAAGTTCACTGTACCTTGCCGTAGAAGATAACTGCGTACTCGTTTTGACGAACACGGTGTCCTTGTATGCAAGTGCACTGCATCTTAGTGTGCAGATGCGTTGTACTCTGGAGTGTAGGTACACAGTAGCCTAGGGAGCATATGCCCTGTGCCCTAGAGTACACGTGCGCTGTACCTTAGTTCGTAAACGGACTACGCCGTAACAAGCAGAATTGAAGAGTTTATTTATAAGCTTGTATTTCTGACTTCTAATGGAATCTCCAATCCGTGAAGAAAGGATTGCTCCCGAGTGAAAAGGATTTAAGCACCTTTTACATGAATACAAACTACAGCAATGATGAGACGAGTTCACTTTGCTCATCACCGCCGCCTTTGAAGAATTTAGGTGAACAGAATCCTCGTGTTGTGCCACACTGTGGCCACAAAACAGGGCTTCGTGTTGTGCCACACTGTGACCACAGGGCAGAGCTTCGTGTTGTGCCACACTGTGACCACAGGACAGAGCTTCGTGTTGTGCCACACTGTGACCACAGGACAGAGCTTCGTGTTGGGCCACACTGTGACCACACGACAGAGCTTCGTGTTGTGCCACACTGTGACCACACGACAGAGCTTCGTGTTGGGCCACACTGTGACCACACGACAGAGCTTCGTGTTGTGCCACACTGTGACCACACGACAGAGCTTCGTGTTGGGCCACACTGTGACCACACGACAGAGCTTCGTGTTGTGCCACACTGTGACCACACGACAGAGCTTCGTGTTGGGCCACACTGTGACCACACGACAGAGCTTCGTGTTGTGCCACACTGTGACCACAAGACAGAGCTTCGTGTTGGGCCACACTTTGACCACAGGACAGAGTCTCCATGTTTACCAGTGTATTTGGTACAACTTCTACGCTCATTCACGTTTAATGGCAAAGATTTTTGCTCCCCGCCATCAGTACGTATGTCAGTAAAACGACTGGTCGATAGCATCACCGGTCCTATAGCGTCACCAGGCTGCTGCCCAGCGTCTCACACCAGACGTCGAGCTGCACTGCGGCACCAGGAGAGGTAATGCAGATGAGGGCTTCAGTAGTACGCGTCGCGATAATGGAGCTGATATCCCGATTCAGCAAGGGATAATTATGGAGAACTGTGTTGCGCATTACGCGCTCCAAGATTCTCTGCCATTTGGATAGTTTTAGGCTGTTATCAAAAGAAAAGCTTTGAAAGAAACTAGATTCATATTTTCCTTATTTTTCTGTTAAACCCTAAAAATTTTACACGTCTAGAATTTATAAATTTGTTGACAAATAGAATGGGGTACTTAAAAGCTTCGGAGTCTATGTGTACGAATAAATATTCCCACTGATCATTGGGTCCTTCATTTTTAATATAGACTTTGAAACCAGACAATCCTTTTTCACTAACATAATGAATCAACACTTGTGGTTCGAATAATTGATTTCGTAGGTCACTGGTGTTGATTTTTCTAGACTGAAATTACAAATTTCGTCAGAAATTAACAGTTCAGACAAATCGCAGTAGAAACTTTATCTCCTACTGTGTTTGATGTTCGCTGACCTCGTCCCTGCACCAAACTCCCTGGTTCACTTGGCGGGCATATATCCCAACTTGGTGAAAAGCTCATCTCCATCGAGGGATTCTCGACTGAGGGGTTTTGATGCCCAGAAAAAATTCGATTTGCCGATGTCCGGCCTGGGCGAGGCGCCTGCCGGCCTGACGCCCGCCTCTCCAATTAAATAAAGAGACACGGCCGCGGCCGCGTCCGTCGGCCCGCTACACCCGAGTGCTCTGGTCACGTAGAATATATTATTATTTGGTTGGGTGCAAATTCTCTTCCCCACCGGCAAGTTTTTCTAAACTGCCTGAAAGTGACGGCTTAAATCTCTCAGATGCAATAAAAAAGGCGAAACGATTTCCTGGCTACTGCAATCGGTAGCAGGCAAGAGCTCTGGAAAATTTTGTCGCGGGCCCAAACCTTCTAAAATGTGAAGCTCAAAATTTATAAATTAAATAAACAGAAGCGATTCGTATTTCGCTGTGAGAAGTGGAAATTTTTGTGTGAAATTTATCCCTCATATCTGTGATTAAATTGAACATTTTTTACTGAGACTCACGATAGCAAAATCGAAATATTAAAAAAATGTTTGAAAATCCTTTTCTTTTGCAAAACCATACGATAGAAAACTGAGAAAACTGTTATAAATCAGATATAAGTGGACCATTTTTTTCGTTTTCTGTTTTATATGCATAATACTCATTTTCTATACATTCTAGTTTGAGCAAAGCTTAGGAAATCAAATGAAACAAGACGCTTCAGAGCTGACTGTGCCCGTGTTGCTGCACCGCAGAATGCTACAGTAAAAATTTCAACTAAAAAATTTCCCGGAATGCAGCGACGGAATATGGGAAGCTAAATCTAAGCAAAATTTCAGTATCGACTACAAAAAAGTCTTAAATCAATCTTAGCCGAGTTTATGCCATTGTAAACCTGTTTAGAAATATGTGTTTAATTACTGTTTTTCTGACCGACTCACATTAATTACTTCTGTTTCGTTTTCTAAACATTTACTTTGTATCACTGGTGCAGTATACTGTTAATTTTTTTTTTAAGTAACTTGCTTTCGCGTACATTTACGCCTTACGCATGAAATACGCGCCTCAGTGGCCAGGGTCTTAATTAAGACTTAGTACGAGACTTAGGTCCAGGCGCCGCTGGCGCTAGGGAGTGCGTGAGAGGAG
>VOMN01013008.1:0-14673 GCA_014899125.1 Orchestia grillus
ATCTGCAGGATAGTGATCAATGAACATGCTCATGAAACAAGACTAACCGAGCCGATCTGGAACCCTGTACTGTGACGCGTACTTTGAGAGTGGGTAAATTTATGAGCCACTACAACCTGTTGAAAATGTACCTCCAAAATGGCTTTTCTATGCTGTTTTAATTAAAATATCTCTTGTTTTTCTTTGTACTTAATCATTTCATCGCCTTGATTTTTTTCATCCTCAGTCCTAATTTAATGCAAGTCAGTACTCGAACATACCAGGCTCATGCAGAAATTTATGTGGATGTACGAAGGGTATATCAGTTAAATAAAACTAGAACAGTATGAACAGAAATATATGTGTACTAATGGTATGATTTCGGTTTGAGGGCAATTTCTTCTCCTGTAAATTTCCCATCAGAGGAGAAATTAATTGTAAGCATTAAGTTTTTTGCTAATTTCTTATGCCATTCTGACAGGTCCAATTATTTTACAAGCTTGCTTCAGGATGACGTGGAAAATTTCTATAGTCCATCAATTGGCGATTTTAGCATCAATCAAAAATAAAACTGACAAACATTCCGAATTAGTGTAAGTTAGTTATCCAACCTTTAAAACTAAATTGAAAGACTATAGCGAATGTATCGCTTTGAAAAATTGATCTAGTTAAAATTGGGGGTGTTAGAGATACGAAAATTCCTGATTGCAACGAAGCTGAATAATTTTGATAATTTAATGTAAACTGTTACTACGACCAAATTTTAAGTTTAGTTTTAATAAGGTGACCGAGTGTAAGCCCGACGCAAGAATTTATGTTCAATTCACTCTCTGATACTCGACTAGCTCAAGCTGCTGGTACATAAACTGTAACTAAAAACCGTTTTATTGTGACCTAGCCTTGTTTTTAGAAATTAACTTCTTCTCCTAGACTGAAAGTTCAACCTCTAAAATTATGGACAGAAGCGTTTTCATTCGGTCAATTTTATTGGATATTTTACTGGTCAAACGAATAAAACTAAATGTATAAAGACGACGGCACTGACATATTTTGTTGCTCAACTTCACAATTTTTCTTCGAGTGTGTGTGGCTTCTTCTTTCCCGTACATCCAGAGAAAAATTTTCATGTTGTAGCGCGCTTTTATGACCAGTATGCAGACCCTGCCGACACATCACAAAGTGACGTCAAAAATATATGCCTGGTGATTTGACAAATTCCTTGACGAAAAGATGGAACTTAATCTCGCTAACGTTGTACCCTGTTAGCGACAGGTGCTGGAACTCCATAAGACGGGCCATGAGAAATTTGTTGACGCAAATAATATTCGTTCGATGTATAAGTAATTGGCTACTCAAAATATGTAACTCAAGGGGAAAGGGAGTTTGAACAGAAAAGCATGTAGAATTTTTTGTCACATTCTCTATCCCATCATATGTAATAAATAACCATGCATATAATTTAGTGCATTATAGTTAGATTGAATAATCATGTTAAAACTATTGCAAATAATAGGCTCTAGGTTATCTTCTTTCTCAACGGCATCGAAATCCTGGGAAAAGCCTAGACTTTTTGAAGAACGGAAATGTGCTTCACTGAGAAATAACCTCTCAATTTCTCCATAACAGTTCTTTGTGCTGATGGATCAGCCTTAGCTTTTACATTCAATTCCTTTTCTCAGACGAAAAGCATAGGTTCTGTAAATCAAAAGCACAATCGTCCAGAACAGTTGTTTTGCTTGATAGTCCAGTCTTATATTTTGCACTCAATTCCTCCGGGCAGACAAAAAGTGCCAGGCAAGACAAATTATGGAGAGAAATGCTCTTCATTCGTCATAAAGACGGTATCAGCTCTGATGGACATCCTGCGAGTCTACTTAACAAAAACGCAACAAACGCTGCAAGCGTTGGCAAGGATGACGGCAGCTCCGCGCCTGCCGCCGCCTCCCACCCACGGTCGCTGAGCACAGCTCGCGGGCGCTCGTCTCGAACGGTTCCAGGGCTGCTCACGTGCGTATAGTATTTGTTCATTAAACATGAAACGTGCCGTAGAGCTCCAGCTATTTACTGTAATCTTGCTGTGACATCTGTTCACAATCGGTGACTGGAGTGGGAGTAAGAAATGAAGCAAATGAATTGCGCGTTTGTGTCGGTAATGTACGTATTTCGAATCACATGGGAAGAATGAATGGTGTTTTTGTATACATAACATACAAATTTCAACACACATGAGGTAAATGAACTGCGTTTCTGTATTCGTATTGTACATATTTTAATTTATAAGAACAGAATCAGCACATTCTTGGCGTTTGAACTCAAGTGCAATCTTTTACCATGCTGCTGTATAATGGTTTAGCAGTTACCCAGTTTACATATTATCAGATTTCTGAGGTCGAGTGACGCAGTGAACTTTTAGGTGTTGAATCAAAAAGCTTTCGTGTCAAGAATAGATGTAAAACTCTTAGTGCTGAATTATGCAAGAAATTTTAACACAAGTTCTTTCTCTTATCTTCACAACGTTATCATAACGAATGAAAAATAATGTCTTTCTCAAGATTATTGACTTCAAAAGCATGAGCTTAGTATACTGCCTCGCGGTCGTGTATCATTCACGCGGGAAATCACGCGGGAAAATTATCCTTCTTGATGATGAGAATGATTAAAATTGCACAATAACACGGAAATGATCCGTTCATCTTTTCCTTTTATTTGATATTTACGTCTTACTGGAGTAAGCTTGGCTCTTTTCCCACAGGTTTTTACATCTTCTTTGTTGTGCCTTGTAACAATATGCTAAAAAACTGCTGCTTAAAATTACACCATTTTTGCATCTTTTTTACACAGTCAGCACTAGTTTGACTGTGCAATCGATTCGTTAGTTTTATCATCATATTTTATGTGTTATTTGCTAAAACGCGAACACAAAGTGTTGTCCACTGGAAGAATGACACACTTTGATCTGTACGTTTACTGAAAATGCCTGATTACCATTAAACTTCTTGCAAGCCTGATACTCTGAAATGTAGTTCCAGAAATACATACGGTACCTGTTGGAAGTATTCTTCCCCAGACGGTAGCGCTTACAGTTTTATACCATGGCTCATAAACTCTACTCGTTTGAGGGTTCTCAAAATTGCCCACACTTTTGACAACTTATACATTCATATAAAGAGGTACTCAAAATTCTAAATTCCTCTACTCAACAATGAAGATTTTCAAAACAGAATAAGAGTTACATGGGATGAAAGAGGTTTCATTACGATTATATTTTCATAACTAATAATCAGTTGTATACCCTTTCTACTGAATTACATTCGCCAAACGCTGGCAATTTTTAACTGGATTCATGCAAATATCATGTGGAAATCAAGGCCGCTTTTCTCTGCAGAGCGCTGCCACCTCGTTCATATTTCACCGGCGTGTGCTCTTCATTCATTATTGTACGCTTTCATGAACGCGGACTTTCATGAACGCAGGCTTTCATGAACGCGGACTTTCAGCTCTTGCCACAATTTCTCGATTGGACTGAGGCCTGGTGACTGATGGCCATTTTAAAATGTTAATTTTTGCCACGTTAATATCTGCATCAGTCAACCACTCGATCACCGGTTATAGCCTTGGCTTGAGATCGTTGTCATGGAGCCGAAGGTCTGCTTTCATGCAAGATACCCAATTCTCATTAGGTTAAAAAAATCTGAAATTTTGTGAGCCCTTTTCCACATGTATTGACAAAAAAAGTGTGAGTTATATTGCTCTGCAATGAATAATTTTGAATAATGTACTATAAAAAATGAAGCGCGTGACATCAGGGCACTATTCCTCTCTGCAGGCACTGCATGTATACAACGACGTACATACTACATGATGAAGGATAATTGTAGAACTTTTTCTACAATTTATTTATTTGCCCTAGCTTTCGAGTTGCTGCACACAGCTCGTTTCCAATGGAACAAGACTTTGAGAAGTGTGATAAATAACGGGGTGCTCGTATCTAGTATGCAAAATATAATCTTTTGAGACAATACGTTACGTCGTTATACAAAGTTAACACCCAATTAATAAAAATTGCACTTTTGGACTATCCCGTAATGAGTATGGGAGAACTCAATATGTCTATTATAAGAATGGTTATTATTATGGGAGTGAAACGTTTCTTAAAGTTATCTCGATCTAACATTATTTTTCGTTATCAAAATTTTGAAGAATCTTAACGTATTTGGTGGTCATTTTCTTTACAATGTCTATTAACGAGAGAATATGGTATACAGTACATATCGATGAAAATTAACCTTATTCACACGGGGTCAGGTCGGGGCTAGGTGGTGGCCATTCTATCCTACACCCAACTCCAATGACATGTTTTCCAACTCCAATGACCCCATGCGATTTCTTTCTCTAAGGTTATTCAAAAAATATAGTTTATGAAACCCCTCCAATTGACTTGCAAGATTTACGAGAGCTTATCATCCACAATGTTAACGAGCTTGAAGACAATCGTGAAATGATACGGAAATCGAGCGACTAATGAGAGACAGATGCCAAAAGTGTCTAGCGAGTAACATTGGCCATTGGTTAGAATAAGTAAACTAATAGGGACTGGAATTGATCGGTGTGTTGTGATTGGAAATAAGTGTTTTTCTTTTAAAAATACGTGTTCTTTATTTTTCCTCTTGTGAGATGCAGCTCTATTCAAGCAAATGAAGTTAGTGATTACGTTTTTATAACCCCGCCCACGCAATGGGCAAAAAAACTTACTTTTTGCATAACAGTTCCTAAACTATTATTTTGACTAAAGAACAATTTAATTGATTAGTGCAAACATGTCAGGATTTAAAATGAGATTAAGTTGAAGTATCTACGATGAATACTTAATCAGTAATAAATATTTGAAAATCCCAACACTTTTTTGTGAAAGACCTTGTACTTGTTTCAAGCAAAAAATTGAAGCACAGTTTTAAAAAAGGTTCTCACACATCTTCAGCTTGAGGATTAAAATTTACCCGTGATTAATCGCATAGAAGTCGTTAGGGTAAAGTATTAGGCCTAAATAAAAACTTAATTCGATCGATGCCCATTGGGAAATCGCTAGGCCGCACACTCGAAGTTCGTATAGTCCACTTCTTCTGTTAACGCCTCTAATGGCACGAGCTAGATTCTCTGTGAGAGCACAAAATTGCTCAACTTCCCGTCAGTAAGTATCTGGATCCTGGATTTTAAAAAACGGCCAAAGCGTTGGATGTTTCTGTCGGCGAGCTAATCTCATCAAAGAGGGCCTGTGATGAGGAATATTACCTGGTCATTTCGTGGACGTTATTCAGCTGCATTTAGCGCTCACAATGCTTTTTAGACTCGATTGTTACAATGAGCCTGTGACTAACGCCCAGAGATTACATCATCCCCATAATTATTTTAGAGTCGATTATTACAATGAGCCTTTGACTAACGCTCAGAGATTACGTCATCCCCATACTTATTTTAGACTCGATTATTACAATGAGCCTTTGACTAACGCCCAGAGATTACGTCATCCTCAATACGTATTTTAGACTCGATTATTACAATGAGCCTTCGAGTCAATGAACGGACGTTACGGCCTCGTAGAGACCTCTTTTGTTTATCATTACGGCAAGCGTTTGACTAAATGAACTCTCGCCAAATTAGTTTGTGATTGTCTCGGCTGGACATTAGGAATAAAAGCCAATTGTCTCTGATCAAACGATGAACAGTTTCACCGTGAATTCATAAATGTGTACTGCTTACGGCAATGGCGAATAACGATCACTACCGAGGACCACAAAAGTTCGTCTTAAATACCGAGCTTGCAAGGGGGAGAAGAATGAAGTGCGAATGAATAAATCGGGTATTGAGAACAAGATATGGAAAACAAAATATATTAATCGGATATTGAGTTCAAGGTAGCGAAAACAAAATGAATAAATCGGATATTGAGTGCTAGGTCGCGAAAACAAAATTTCCAGTTACCTCCACGCGCTCCTTAGAATTCTGAAAAAATTCACTTGAGATCTTGGTTTGAATAATTTGACGTAAAAATCTTCGCGCGAAACAACTTTTTAGCTCACTTGAACACATTGGTAATTATAGAATCTTGCTCATCTTCAAAAATGAACCAACAAGAAGTTTGAAAACCGGATGAAAAATATTTGTAATTCAGTGGGAAGATTTACCGATTTATTTACCGTGTGGCGTATCTGGTTATTTTCAAACAACAATGTTTACATTAATTTATGTGTTCAACAGGTGGCCATCAGTGAAACCGTATTGCCTATTAAAATTATTCACTCATCATCAGTATACAGCATAAGAAAAATATACAGGCTCATTTTAGTTCAGTTTAGTTTTTCAGTTTGGAAATTTATTGATGAAAATCGGAAGACTTGTTTGTTGAATTGCCTGTTTGCTTGATGAGAAATTCAGTAGTAATTTGACAACCAGAGTGGCAGATACGTGCTGTTATGAAATCCGGCTTTCAGCTTAAAATTTTCTTTCTCCTTTTATTGAGCACTCACGCATGATTGGCAAACCATTAGGTACAATTATGCTCATGTATCACGAAATTATTAAAGCTGAAAAAATGTATATTCTTATCACACATATGTTGTTCAATGAATTTAACATCTCACCCGTTAAATAGAACTTACCCACAAAAATTATAGCAGTAGATCGTTGCAAGAATACCGACGTTGATCATCAAAGTTTATTTTCGTTTGCAGCTTAATTTGAGGCAGAGAAAGTCCTCTTGCCTCTTGAAGTCCCGGTTCTGAATTTCGGTCGGAAACACTTCAGCTGAAATCATGATGAGATATGTACACAGGTTTTCGCACGCTAGTGGTGCCTCGTTATCTAGCAATCTCTTCTCAAAGATACTAAAACAACACACTTCGGTCTTGTGCTTTCTACAAAATTTTGAGCTGAAATAAAAGATAAGTTTCCCTGAGGTGTCATGAAAAACTGCACTGGACTTTCAAGCAAATTGATGAACGTTAATATGAAACTCCGAAAGCGCGCGCTAAACTAGAACGAAATGTGAACATATCTTGGGCTATGAAATATTTTTACATATGAGCATGGTTGTAGCGAAGCACGTCACCTATGAATTTTGTTCCCGACAATTAAGTGTGACTTCCTAACTCTATTTATTTCAAAACAATAAAAAAGGCACTTGATTGCCATGAAACTTTCGTTTTTCATTTTCCTTACATAAATCTCCTCACTGGAATTATATTGAAGAATGGAAAGTTTGAAAATTCGTTGACAAGACCACAATCAACCTTCTAGCATTAACATTTTATATTTTCTTCAGTTAAGAGAAATGAAATATTATACTTTTAACCCAAAAACAAGACAAACGTGAAAATATTTTCCCTGGCGTCATCGATATTGCAACATTCAGAAGTACACCACGGGAGCACTGCATGCATGTGGCAGGATGAAGGTCAGAATGAAAGAACATAAATTATTCATAAATGTTAGCTTCGCGTGTCAGAAAATCAAGAATTTTCACAATAAAATCAGCATACTCTTGCAGTCCCTAAGATGAATAAAGACATAGCCATATTTCTCGTCTCCAGAGCAGTACCCTGCCAGAAGGTATCGAAGTCTCCATGCGTGTCCGGAGCCGCCAGGCAGCTTGTCACCCGTGGCCGCGCTGCGGACTTTCACAGCCGGAGATCCGTCGGACGTCACCGAAGCGAAGCGCGCGTGCAGCGTTGGCAGAAAGCGTGTTACCAGCTCTACGCCTTCCCCTTCTGTCGTGTCGAATTAGTGGGTCACCCTCCATCCTGCCCACCGCAGCGCCGGCACAGCCAAGGCCTGGCGCGCTTCCTCTCTTCATCTTAGCTCTCTCCACTCTGAAAGAAAGTAAATTATTAAGCGCGTGCTTGGATAGATTTATGTGCGTGTATTTCAGTCTAGATTAAGCGGTCTTTATTATTTGGGATGTCAGATAATAGTGTTATGTGAAATTTAAGTCTCTCGTCGTGAGAAAAACTGAACAATGGAAACCTTTGAACTTGAATGAGACTGGCAGTGACTCGTTGGGTAACCATTGAAGAGTTTTTGTACATTTACAGGTTGAAAGTTTAATTCCCTTGGCAGCATACACGCATGCATATGATACTTATGCCTTGCTTATTTTCGTTGTTTTTTGTCACAAAAACTTTATCGTAAATCCGTGTATTTTATGTAAGTATTTTTACGTAAGGGTGATCGAAACATACGCTGCGAGACCCTTATATATGCTATCATAATAGCTTAGGTCCGTGTTAGTTTAGGTACTATGTTATTACTGAGTAGAAGTCAGCCACAATTATGACAGTGCGGATGTCACAGATCTAATGTGCGTATCTCGACTTTCAAAAGCCTTCGACGAAGTTGCGCCTGAGAGGCTCGAAACCAGAACAGACAGCCATTGGATAAAGAGTAACTTCTCGCGTTGGGTATGGAATTGGCTCACTAATCTCACGCGACGAGTGACTAGTCATAATCAATTTATCGACTGGCCACATGTTACGTCTGGGATACCGCAAGGGAGTTTTTAGGTCCGTTCCTCTTTATCGTCAACATCAACGACTTCAACCTCGGCATCATCAGCAGAATCAACAAGTTCGCTGGCGACTCGAAACTCTGTCACTGATCGTTCAGTACGGGAGACAGAATAACCGTTCAAGTAGACCTCAATCGGCTACTGCGATGGACCGAAACCTAGAAAATGCACTTCAACATTGAGCAGTGCTCACTGATGCACATTGATAAAAATAACCGGCACCCCGAACCTGATGTGAACGATATACTAATAAAAAATAAAAAAGAGCAGCTAAGGGATCTTGATATCCCAATCACCATAGACCTCAAACATGACGAGCATGTAGAAAATAGCTTCAAAAATGCGAGTAGAATTCTAAGCTTCATGGTGCAGGATGTCAGCTAAAAAAGTAGCCTATTTAAAACGCTGTAGTTTGTAAGCCATTAGTTCTAGAAGACTGAAATAAGTTTCATTGAAAAGAGTAGGATTTAAAGTTTTATTTGATATCATACATACTATTTAACAAACATATAGGTACATCTGTAAAACTTGAGATTTTTTGGGGTTTGTTAGCCCCAAGAAAAGAGCGATTAGCAGTCAAAAAGAGACTATTTATCGTGGAAGAAATGATTAAAGACGGATCCGGGATCACCACAATTTGTCGATTCCTATCGAGATATAGAACACGATTACCTAAGGAACAGTTCAAACCAATTACGCCAAGAGGAGTGTTCACGGCACAGTGCGTAATTTAAATAAAGGAAATTTAGGGCGTTCAAAATTAGCAACAACAGAAACAAGAATTAACATGGTAAGGATTTTAATTAACGATGATAAAACCAAATCAGTGAGAAGTGAGATTCGAGAAATGATTGCATCCGTTGATGCTAGTGAAAGCAAATTTTGTAGTACGCATTGATAAGTGTATTGAGTCTGATGGTGGTCATGTAAAATATTAAACTTTTAATAAAATAAAACTTTAAATCCTGTTCTTTTCAATAACATCTATTTCAGTCTATCAGTTCATGTGTTTTCCACCGATTTTATTCCTTTTTTCTATCTTACTTTTTATTCCATTTGTTTATTCATTTTTCTATGTGACGTCCTTTTTCGTGAATTTTTTCCAACCCAATATAAATACTTTGTATATGACATTGTATGCTACCGTAGGGATTTGGGTTATGATCATTGCATTAATTGTACGATAGATATCTCATTTATATTGTATTCAACATAGAATGAATGAGCTAATAAAAAATTAAATTGTTATAAAATTGTCGGGTCCATATTTGTCAGTGCATTCCTCTAAGATGAGTTCTTCAACGTAAAAGCAGTTTTTGAAGGATGACTTCGTTTGTTGCGTCATACGAGAGTTTAATCAGAGGATGTATATCAGGTGACGATGTGTTTATGTCAACGTTATAACCTCGGCCTCAGTCTGCACAGAAACAGTGCACAGGAAGACGACGCGACCCGTGTCATGTGAACACTGGATATTAATCTCGTAAGACATCATGAGACTCAGGGACCAGCCCAAGAACAGGTCACTCGGTTCGCTCCTGTTGCCATTTTCTACACTATTCTATTCTGAATATTACTGAACGTTTGACTTAAAGCAAACAAATAATTAGACAAGCAAATATCTCAGAGTTCCAGTTGTATATAGATCTCATTACAATCCTCTTTCCGATCACCTTATAGATTTTAATAATCTGTTCATTATTCATAGCGCATATTTAATGAGAAAATGGAATTAATTTATGATTATGATGCAATCGAACTAAGCAATAACTATGAATATAGTAATTGCAGACTCTGGGAGCGTCCGGCAAACATATTTTGCTTGAAAGAGGAGCTCGACGTCTACCCGAATCACCCAACCCTCACCTGCTCACGTGACCTTAATTCTGCGGCGGGCAGGTCCAAGGTGAAACTTTTAGGGCTTCTCTGCTCATTTCTCTCAATCATTTCATGCCTCTTGCAACATGACTCCGTAAGAAGAGGGGGCTATTGAGCCACTGTCAATAAAAGTTGCACAAAAAATTCACGGTCCATTTGCATTCTTCGTTCGTTTGGACACGTGGCTCATGGTGTTCTCCATGGCGGTACACATTGGACGCCAAGTGGCTCCTGTACTCCGCTCATCAGTCTGAGCCTCGATTCACCTCTAGATTACTGGTGACGCTTGTTTGTTCATTGGACACTGCATGCTTTTCTTCTTGGAGTTTTCTTCCCAAAAGGAAACAGATTAAAGAGTCTTCAAGGAAAAAACCCATTACAATGTCATCTGAAATATTTCTTATCTTTTTAACTACGGTGAGGTAATCATCCATTCAAATTCATCGTATATCCTTACATTATTCTTATAAGTTACGGAAGATACTTGAACAACGCTGACATTCCCCTCGCAGAGGCTCTAAGCTGGTTTTGAGCTCACAGGACCGGAATGCACTCAGGTATCCTAAGAAAACTGGCGTCCTATTAGGCATGACTGGGATTGGAGACAGGGCACTAAAACAGTTATCATTGTGAGGAAACTGGCACAGGGAGAGAAAAAAAGTAATTTACTACTTGAAATCTCACGGCCAGAATCGCCTACGTTGGCGTAAATAATGTAAACTCGTCTGTATTTTTGGTTGGTCGTCGAAGTTAATAACTTTGGAGACGACGTGCACGAAACGAAACGTTTTCTTTCATTAGCCTGAATACATTTGTAGGCCACAGCAAGAAGAGTACAATCCTAGTTGGCAAGCACAGTGTCTAGTGCCGCTCGGCGTCATTGGATGACGGCAGCTGATGACAGGCTGAAAACTCAATTGGATGACGGCTGCTGACGACTGACAAAAAATGCAATTGGATGACGGCTGCTGACAACGGAAAAGACGATGTACACTGCGGCATGATGACGAAGTATAAAAGGTATGAGGGAAACTATTATCCTTTTTTTAAATTATATACTCTTAGAAGGGAAGATTAAAATTGCCCAGATAAAATACAACCCTTCCAAGTTAAAATATTACATAAATGTCGGATGACGACAAAGAGATGAACCTTGAATATGAGAGAATGTATCACAAGCATTCGCTTGATTTTCTCTTTGTCTAAAGCATGAAAGTCGAACATCACAATCCGCAACTACCCTAATACATTTATAAATTGAGCCATTGAATTCGAATAATAAACATCAAACTATAGTTTATAAGTATTTCATTAATTTTACGGCAGCTAGCAGCCCGTTTAATTTGATGAGCAGTCGTTCAGGCAAAGAGAATTAAATTTCGCGTCCCCCACACAAAATGAGAATAATTAATACTGGATCACAATGGAGCTTTCTAATACTTATTATTCAGCAGTTTTTAGCACGTGCTGAGCTTCAGGCGCGACCATATCGACTCGTTAAAATCGATGACATCGTCAATACGGAAACAACGCCAGGCCATACTTGGAGTGCAAGAAGTTTAGTCAGCTGGTGGAAGGGAAACTGTTACGTTAGAGCCAAAATAGTAAAATGTAGTTGAAATGAATTCCACGTGGGTTTTATTTTTTTCTTTCACTGTAAAATGAAAATGTTTATCACTCGTGGATACGAACAAACTTGAATTTTGAATTTTCTGACGTGCAAGAATCGATTTTAGTCTGTTTTTTGTTTGATTCGAATTGAGCGGACCTTCACGGGGAGGTTGGAGGGTACCAACAATGTAATTAAGTTCGGAGTGAACTATTTGAGGAGTTCTGGTAGCGTTTACGAGGTCGTGTTGCCATGTTACTTCAATGAAAATCCTCTTCAGTGTATCCTCATTTCATCGCTCTTTATTCTAAGATAGTTTCTAAGTAATTTATTATTATTCATCAGTAAGGGAATCGATACGACTGTAATTGTCTGTCTTTTCACCTCGTGACTAGAAAACACTTAATTACTTCTGTGAAAAACTGATCGCTGAAAGTGAACAGGGTGCACATTATGTCAAGTCACATGCTGCCTCAGTCGCAGTCTCTCTTCGCAGGACTGACTTCTATTTCATCACACACAGGGAAGTAAGTTTTAGCATAATGTAAAATGGGGAAGGAAAATCAATGAAATTTAATTGTATTCTGTTCTTGGCTTGTGAATTGCTGAGACTAGGTCACCTGTTCAACAAATCCAAATGAATTGCCGGAGAACATTTTCAGTACTTTGGTTTTAAATGTTTTATATCTACAGGAAATTTTCCGGCATATTTACAGAAGTTCTTAAGTTCAATCCTTTAAACTGTTTTGTAATTAATAATTCAACTAATTGCTGAACTGATGACAATATGAGACACACTCGTGTGCATGAGACAATAAATATAAAATTCGAATAAACTTTTTGCGAGTGAGGAATTTAGAATTCCGTATAGATCAAGACTTCATGAGAAGAAAGTCAAGTCCATACATAAGATCTATACCTGTCTGAGATCCATGTCACCTCCATGCAGAGCTTACATTTTACCCTCCAAATTTTTCAGGGCGAGCAGTAAACTCGTAGAAACTTCAATCAAGAACAATAGTCACACGTGGTCGAACTCAGCGAGGAGTAATTCTAAAGCTATCATTGCAGCGTCAATTGCCTGCATGTTCTCATGCAAGATTTTAACCCTCGTCCAAACCACGCCCAGTGATATCCAATGCAAACGTGCAGGCTGCTATTGGAATTCATGGATTGGGATCCTTTTATAGAACTGCAATCTGGCTTTCTATTATAGCTGTGCAAGGGAATGGCTCGAGACCGAGCTGTGAATGATTTTTTAGAAAATACAGATATACGGCATTATATCTGCACTATTTTCACACAGCACTCTTATAGGATAACCTTCGAATACAAATAAGCAGAACGGTCACAGTGCTTTTAAACACGAATGGGTGAAAACTTTGAAGCCATAATTCTTAAAAGAAATTCAGTTTTATATTGTGACTAAGGTTCATTGAATACGTGTGGCACAGCTAATAATAGACTTTGAGTGTGCGTATCTCGAGTCCAGGTCGTCCGAACTAAATCTTTCCGTGTAACATTGAATGCTCGCATCCACTTAAAATCTGAGTAATTTTTGCTGCGTTGCTTTTTTTACAATTCCAGGGTGAACCAAAATTGATTGAAAAGTCAATTTTGACTTCGTATCTATCCCCTTTTCTGTCGCCTAATAAAGGGGTAAAAATTAACTAAACAAACTAATGGAAATCTTTAAAGAATCTAATGGTTCTCTAACTCTAATAGATCTGTAAAGGGATAATGGTAAAACGTATTTAATTTATAGATATAACTTCCAAAGCTATTCTAACCTTTTTCGTTTTGATCGGATAGCTTGCAGCACAACTGAAGCGTGAGAGGACTAATTTTTTTCAATAACTTTTATTTAGCCAAAGTGATGAACATTGGCAAGAAATGCATATTGTGCTCTGTACGATGCTTCACTGATTCAGGAGGAACGCTCAGCGTAAGCTTCTCTACTACACATTTCGAATTTAAATTTTCCATTCTACATCATCAAATTTAATTCTCGCTAACTCTCATGAACGTACGAACATATTTTCTGTTGATGCGTGATGCTCTATATAAAGTCAAATTCAGAAAGTAAACAAGTTACTGACAAGATCAGGTAGGGAACCAGCAGTGTCCTTAAATACTCAGGACAATAAAGTTCACAGCACTGAGCAAGCAAAAATACCTCGTTAGGTTTACGTCCTGTCACGTCGATTCTTGGAGAAAAAGTTAATAAATTTCGTTCAAATGTCACCAGATCATGGCGTAGCAATCTTACGTAGAGCATAATCGATTCGACAGAAAGCAAAAACGATTAAGAATCCCCCAAAGTCGTATTTTTGTAATATGGAACCCTCTCAGGCAACGGCAACCATTTTTTAGTCATGGATACTTGGTAAAGCACTGTTTACTTCGCTCAGGAGGACTTTGTTGGCACTGCTTCGGGTCTGATATATGTACTTCCGACACGCGACATTGCGGTCCACGATATTTTTTCCCAGGTTCTCTCGAGAGAATCGCTTTTCTGACTTCGTTTGAAAGGAGCATCCTCGCATCGTAAAAGAGTATTTTACAGTTTCATATGCCGTATAAAAACAGAGTAGAAGACCTCTTGCAAGCTTGTGACGATCATTTTCCACTTGGGAACACGAATCAT
>VOMN01013013.1:0-57157 GCA_014899125.1 Orchestia grillus
TCCAACAAATATTCCGAGTGCTTTGAAGGAACGAGGGGTTAAGATGAATAATGTTAAGATACTTTATGATTTTATTGCGCTAAGCTTCAGTACTACAGTGCTATTACCGTCTTCCTTCATGTGCCACCGTCCCCTACTTATTACATGTACATCACGCACTTGTATCACGTAGAGAGAACACAAACAATTTGAGACCTGAATTCGGGAATATTGAAAGTGCATTCAAATGTTTTGATCTCGTGATTACTATTTCGTACACAGTGTACGCATACCGTTGATGATCACGTGGGACAACAAGCGCGTGGCGCCATAATACTCAGCCACGTGCACCTCAACCCCATCACGTCGTGTAACACGTGGAGTCCCCCTCGAGGGTCACAGGGCTTGGGTGTTGAAGGCAGTGATGAGATTTGCGGCGCAGGGATGACGTGACGCGATATTTTTCTCCAATGCTGGTCCACTTCACTAAATTTTATCTTTAGCGTTCACCTTCAGATCCAATTAAGTGCAATATGTTGTGTGCCTTGAACGCCCACAGGCTTATACATAAAGTTCAGGAAGATGGTTCATCTGCGGCCCATTATACTGTGGTGCTGCGTGCTTGGCGTCCAGGCCTTATGGCTGCGGTCTCGGTGGTCCTCGGTTGTGTGAGAGTAAATTCCTGGATATGCTTATTCTCATGCACGTGTAAACTAATATGGGTAAATTCAACTGTCTGAACAGCTACATGCGTTCACACGACAGCTACACACCTTCACAAGGATGGCAGCCGCACAAAACACAAACATTCACTGAACTTAGTCATACACGCACACACACACACATACAATAGTCTTTGTGTGTCCTCGAGACGCTACTATACACACACCTAGTAGCCTAGTGATGATCCTGGTGTGTGCCATCAGAATGAAGTTAAGCCCAACAGAGCTGCGCGGCGATGGGTTACGGGGTGCCGTGCAGGGCTTGTGGTCTTAGAGGCACCCGCGGGGTGGAGGGTTGGTCTCGACCTGCCAATTACACTGTGACAATAAGAAACACGGAACGAACGACTCTGAACGAATTTCATGCAATAAGATAGAGCGAACGAACGACTCCGAACGAATTTCATGCAATAAAAAACAGCGAACGAACGACTCCGAATGAATTTCATGCAATAAGAAACAGCTAACGAACGACTCTGAACGAATTTCATGCGCACCGTGCGAGCCTCGCCCGACTGTGGCGAGGTCAGTTTAATAAACTGTCCACAGAGAGCTGTGTCTTCTCTGTCCTCCGACGGCCGTGGAGCGGACAGGCGAACCTACTTCAAATATTTATCTAGCCTCTACCTAGCACCAACCTAACAACTACGTAACATCTACCTAGCACCTACTAAGCATCTAACTAGCTCTTAATTAGTACTCTTTTTGAAGTCGTTGAGAACTTCAGAAGATTCAGTCAAACAGAATTTTTATCAGAGGCTGAGCTTTTGGCAAAATATGACTTATAAAAGTAGTCCATGCTCAGTACCTACGGAGAACCGACCAAGCATCTACCTTTCGAAAGAGATCGCATTTGTACTCTATCTCCACTTGAATGGTGCGACGAGAAAAGTACAGCAAATGTTGAAATCCCATGAATGGAGCATGACATAGCCCTTGGTCAGCAAGTGATAATCAAATTTACAGTAGATACAGATCCACTTAGTAATACATGATTTTATTCTGGAAAATAAGGAACGATTAGGCCTGGATTACTCACGTGAATATCGTGTCCTAGCGACGTACTTCTCTGATAGCCGTGCCATCCCTGCAGCCTCCCCCTCTTACTGGATGGAAGTTGATATTATGAGACTGAGAAACAAATGCACAAGAGAGTGATGAATATTCGAAGTCGTAAGCCTAAGAACTCACCTGGAACTAATGGCCATTTATCATGAAAATGAATTTATATCTTATAAGAAGTAATGAGTGAGTGAAATGAATACGGATTGTAAGAGAGGAATGGGAGAGTCCGTTGACTTTTTCGTCGCTCGAATGCAATCAGCACAAAACTTCAAAAATTTGTCTGTTGATTATTGAGGAATGCAATTCCGTTTGTGAGAATTCGTTTGAGATCCACAAAAAAATAAATTATATGCGATGAGATCACCGTTACATCATTGATTAAACTTCGTCAAAAAATTGCAGGGATTAGAGAGAGGCTTTGAACAAAGTTTATTGCTTTATTTCCGTGCACTTAGCGTCATTATTTCGAGAAGAGAGAGAATATATATGGTTCCGGAAAATGACATTTGCACCAAGGGAAAAACACAAAAATTAGCAAAAAATATCGGGATTATTTCACCCCAAAATGAAGAGTGGCTGCTCATTGCTGTAACAAACGTTAACTTTCAATGCCCGTAATGTATTGCTATGATAAAATATTAGTAGCTATGTGAATTATAGAAATACTTGTACTGGATGAAAACGGACAGTAAGCAATGAAAAATGCATAAGTCTATTTCTCCATCGCATTTTTGTGTCGGTGTAGAACTCGGGTCTTCGCGCGATCAGTCAAAGTCTCAAGGCAGTCTCGGCAGACACCAAAATATGGGCGTCGAATGCTAACTTTGTTCTCAATTCTGGAGTCAGGTCGGATCTGACTCAGTCCATTGACTCTAGCATTGAGAATAAAGTTAGCATTTAGATGCCCAGTTTTGGGTGTCTGCCGACACAGTCCTCAGACTTTGACTGATCGAGTGAAAGACCCTTTAAACGGAAGTATCATCCCAAGCTCTCTTCGTCACGCGTGTACCAGGTCCTAGCACATATCCCAGCTGCCTTAACTGAAGGATAGAAGTTTCGGTATTTTTTGCGTGATCTCATGTCAGGAATCCACCTGCCAGGACGTGCGAGTCAGCCATGACTCTTTTGATGGCTACTTCTGTCTCGACGATGAATCTCAGTCGCTATTTTTATTGAAAATACCAGCATTGGGTGGTTGTATTCAGTTTGTAAATGAAATGTTGAACCGTTTTCACAGAAATACGTTAAAAACATTCAAATTTCATGGCCCTCTCAGAAACAATCCGGCTCTGACCCTCGTGTGCATTGAGGCCTCGTGGGTACACCAGTAATGCTGAGCCTTTATGTACGTAAACATAAATATAATTCGCTGCGATTCGGGTGAACTTGGTTTGTCCTTTCTAAACATGCGAACGTAACTCGACTGTATAATAAAGAGTAAAAAAAAGCTTTTAGTTGTAAGCACATTGTGAGGTAGGGATTAAATGTACCTTAAATTTCGTATATTTAAACCTATTTAGAGGTATTCAGTAATGCAGAGTCAAGAAGGGAACCCCTTCTTTGGAAGCGCATTCTTGAAAAACCTGTTTTCATGCCAAGAAATCCATACTGTTGATCATTCATGCTAGTATTTCGCATGACTTTTGTATAATTAAATAATAAGTGGGAAACTTTACCGTGAAATAAAATTTGGTTTATCTTATGACCAGTAGTTCACCCTTTGTCATATGTGAACGCTAGCGCTGCTTTTATGAACTGCTGTATACTCCTCGATCCCCGCAATTGGACCTACCTCTTGTACCACAGGGTGGGCCATAAGTAGTAAGGTACCCTTACCCACGACGGTAGCACTGATACACTGAAAAAGCTCTGCACCCGTTGTGGTACACGTGATATAATCATTTTTAAAGCGGGTCTTACTTTAGGCCTACCCTGTATGACATCACTTGCGTGTGTAATTAAATTTGGCAATGTGAGTCATGGAGCTGCAGTAACGTTCCAGGTAAACTGGTTCGGTGGATTTTAGCATCGGTATCCAAAGTTAGGCGAGTTTGCAGGGGATTTTCGTCGATTGGCGTCGCTATATTGTTGAATATCATAAATACTTGAGTCATACTTCCCCGATGAGGCTGTGGTTGAAAACGTAGAACCGGAGGTTAACAAAAAATGTTTACGGGAAAACTTTAGTCTTTTTATTCATTGTAGTTTGGGAAATTTGATTATGAAAATGGAAATGATGGAATAAAATTGATCATTGAAAGTTATCAAATGCAACATTTCATGCCAAGGGTCTTATTTTAGTAAAACCAAGGAGAGTAGAAACATCCTTTGTAGAAACCTGATGCATTTTTTTAAATAACGCTTTCGAGTAAAACAATACACATTATCAGTGTCTGAAAGAACCATTATTATTCCAACCCGTTTTACCGTTGGGTTTTTAATGCCTTATAACTACTGACGTAATGAGGGATGTGAGGTTTAAGCTTCCCTCTCCAGAGGAAGCATTCCCTGGTTACGAGAAATTCCGTGCCTGAGCCAGGAATCGAACCCTAACGTCCCAACTGCGAAGCTATCACGATAACCAGTATGCCATGGAGCCCACTTAGCTTAGAAAATTGTAAGACAATTGAAAACAAGTTTAACACGAATAAATTATATGAAAGATTGAAACTAAAATAAATTCTAAAGCAAAAATATTCTAAGCTAAAATATGTAAATGTACAGAAAAAGCGGTATCATTAAGGGTAGGTTCAAAGTGATGAATTAAAATGTTCTCCATTAATTTGAAACTGATTTATCACAGGTACAATTTTAAAACTGTTAACATGGATTGGATGATTAAATTCTGAAGAATGGTCTCTTACACTACTATGTAATGGGTTTCCCACCCTATTTCTCTACGGACATATAACTCTTCGTGCTCAGCAGTGTGTGTAGTGAAGTGGTGAGCAGTTTCACCACAATTATTAGCCTTGCATTAACTACACGCATGTTTATGAATTAGTGGACACGCCGCGCCAAAAATGGCGGGACAAATGATTTTGAGTTCTTACTCAGACATGAAATGGTGTTATTTGCAGTATCACTGATACGGACTGCCTCAGCTGACGGTCTCGCTATTAGTTTAGGACGGACGGAAGGACTAAGCAACAGTGGGCTACTATTGTGCAGTAGAATGGAATTGCGCAGCTGCAAGGGTGGTGTGGAATCACACCACCGGAAAAACTACCAATGCTAAAAAGAAAAAGATGTTGTTCGAAATTGAAATTACTGAAGAACATTTTAATTCATCAAATTAAACCTACCCTCAATGAAACTGCTTCATTTGCACTTTTGAATATGTGAGCTTAGAATTTATTTTAATTTCATGCTTTCATAGCATTTCTCTATGTTAAGTTTGCTATCAATTGTCTTTTCAGATACTGATGATGAGTATTGTTTTACTATAAAAAGAGTTATTTTTTATTAAAAATAGATACATAAAGTTTTTATGAAGAAAGTTTATACCCACTTGGTTTTACTATTTAAATGCAAGTTTCGCTTCTCAAATAGTTAGGGGAAGTTATTTTATAATAATCTTTGCTCCATAACAATTCCAATCTGAAAAATGTTACCTAATTTAAAAAAAATATGACTCACATCACCACCTTTCACCATGCACGAAGCTCTTGGATATAAAATTGAACTGTATCAAAAGTGCATCGAGATGTACATGGATAAATACTGAATGCAATCATAGTTCAATATTTCTTTCAGTCATTGGAATATCGTCGTTTTAGCAACGAATATTCACATTACGATTTTTTACCGCAGTTAATTGTGAAAATCAAGAATATTTTTATTCATTGTATCTAAATGTATTCCTGAGTCGCACAAAGTTCAGAAATTCCAATTTATACTTAAAATTAAAGGTAACACGAGATAAGACATTGCAAATATTGTAGCGCCAATCAAAGAATTAATGCAAACACGAATGTGATGTAAAAGCCATCCTCAATGATTTTAAAAAGTTATTTTGGAATGTTCTCTGCAGGCAAATGTTATTCACATCCTGAGTACCTCATTACCTCGAGAACTGAATGCATTCCAGGGTATGCGCGGGCTGTGGCGGACTGATGGAGCACCTGTCCTGTTAATAAAGGTGTCAGGACACACCTCGCCCTGCCGTGTCCTGCCTGACTCTGCCTGACTCTGTCTTACTCCGTCTTCCTCTGTCTTCCTCTGTCTTACTCTGTCTGACTCTGTCTTACTCTGTCTGACTCTGTCTGACTCTGTCTTACTCCGTCTGACTCTGTCTTCCTCTGTCGGACTCTGTCTTCCTCTGTCGGACTCTGTCTGACTCTTTCTTACTCTGTCTTACTCCGTCTGACTCTGTCTTCCTCTGTCGGACTCTGCCTGACTCTTTCTTACTCTGTGTCATTATAGGAAACTGTATAAGGAACGATGCATCGGACAGTCGAGGGTGAACTTGTCGAGGCGTAACTGACTTTTTTATTCAATATTCTACTACTATTCATACTCTATCCTTTTAATAAATTTACTACTTGATCAGTCTTGAGTACGATTAGGATAAGCACTTTAGGCTAAATGCATTCGTATATACGCACGTATGCTTTAAAATGCGCTGTTCTACAGGATGTTCTTAGAAAACAATGAACTTCTTCGTGCCTATAGGAAGCTGTGATTCTGTAAGTCCATTGAAATAGTGTTGAGAAATCCACATGTGTAATTTTCGAATAGTGTAACACTTGAGGCGATAAATTTTTATGAACCATTTGTTTGACCTGTGAAGGTGAGGGCGACCACGGAACCAGCCTTGACGCGTTAGGGAGAAGGTCGGCAACCGCAAGCTCACCGAACTCCTCGATGCTTGACTCTGTCTTACCTCTTCTCCGGTACGCTTTTCAAGAACACATGCTATATTCAGGCGATTTTTGTTATCTTGAAAAATGAATGAGTACACTCGAAAATGGACAGTTTATATCAGAAGATTTCAAGGAAAGACGGGTAAACTCATGTCCAGACTTTTTACTCAAAATCGAAAATTACCCATTATCGTCAGAATCGTATAGAGTACTAGAATAAAACAACACCTTTTCTAGTAATTAATAGTGACCGTAAAAGCTGTGTTTTCAGTAACAGTGCCAGTGTTACAGCAAAGTGTCTGAATATTTCCTTGGCTATTAAAAAAACGAGTCTAGCTCTCCCGCTCTTTATTTCCTATTAACATTTCGCAACGTTGTAAGCGAAACGTTCGAAAAAAATTGTGGACTCACCTCGAAAGACTTCCATGTAATATAATTTTTTCGCATCAATGAGCCATCTTTGTCCCTCAAGTTCAATTCATCACTCCATTGTATTCACGGCATCCAGCAAGGAAACTGAAGCGCCGTAAAATATTCGCGATGCAAAAAATAGCGTAATAAATAATGAATTTGTTAAAATACTTGAGTGCATTCTCAGTTTCCTATAAATTTACTGCATGCTTCAGAGATACAAGAACGAACAATTTAAAGCGATAATAATGAGGCTCGTACGGCGGGTGTTCGTTTCTAAGAAATTTATTTTAAAAAATACGCGGCAAAAGACTTCACCCTTACGAATTTCGGTACAAAGGATTTTGTGTTGATGGTGAAGAACGGAACTCGTCACTCCCTGTTCACACCTTAGAGTGAGCAGCTCTTTTGAATTATGCGCCGCGTTATTTAGGTAAAATGTGGTTTTAATATCGGATGGAAAATTTTTCCACCTTTCATGAATGGAAACGATTTAATTTCAATACCACATTATAAGAGAGCACAAATTAATGAGAGAAAGCCGAGAAAGTTTCAAGCGCTGTGACGACAACAGCTTATTTTAATTTGCAGGCCATTTGCTGGGCACAATTTTGTTCACGCGCACCTTTTCATATTCTTCAAATTGTGTGCAGCAGGTGATCACCTTTTTTGTTTTTGACCAAAACGAAGGTGGTTTTCTGCTGTTGATTCTCTGTGTGGTGCGTGCGCGGTTGTGGGGTGTGCGTGAACTTAGAGACAGAAAAGTTGTGTATACTTCGTACTGAACGAACATTTACATAATTGGCTATCATCATGAATAACCTAAAAGCAATAGTGCTCTCTGTAAAACTGTTCAATAAGTAACAGTAATTTACACTTTTTCTTATTTTATCAGACACAAATTTAGTGAAACTAATGAATCCGCATCAATTTTTTTGTCTTGCGGTCTTTTTTTGAAGAATTCAAGTTCATTTAATCCAATACCGGCCCATTGACCGTTCGCTGAGGGGCAAACAACCGATCAATTATTGAGTTCAGTAAATTTCAGAGGTCAAAAACGGCGATCAGTTTCCTGCTGCCTGCCCATTGGCTGTGACCGAGACCGACTTGACCGCATACCTAACGGTCGTGCACCGCCCAGCAACTCTTACTCTGGACGAGACCATCAAAGGAGCTCCGAGGTGTTGCGTTCTTCAGGGGACTTTGTTGCGTTGAAGCGGAGGGTGCAGAGGGTGAAATTAAGGTTCCCTAGCTTCTGGGTCTGAGATGCGTGCAGAATACATTGATTTTTCTGCAGCCTTTTGAGTTGCGGACGTAAAGCCATCCGACTACAAGC
Organism: Orchestia grillus; assembly: GCA_014899125.1. Lineage (NCBI taxonomy): Eukaryota > Metazoa > Arthropoda > Malacostraca > Amphipoda > Talitridae > Orchestia > Orchestia grillus. The sequence goes on from VOMN01013013.1 coordinate 8,379, forward strand.
GCCGGTCTCCATGCACCCAATTGCTCTCCGCTGATGGCAGCAAAGGTAAATAGGGTGACGACTTTAGTCACACCACTGAAAATTTGGGCGATCTTGAAACCTGTGAGATACGATCGGGTTCGGTCATTGCACTGAATATTATGGCTATTTTCAAACCTATGAAATGCGATCGGGCTTGGTCACACTGCAGAATATCATGGTAATTTTGAAGATGTTGAAATACAGATTCCACGAAATGCAGGCTCTAAGACCGGATTGACGCAGACGGATTTTTTTCATTTTCTACCCAAGGTCAACTTGACCAGAGTTTCGTTCAATTTTGTCACGATTTAAGAAACTCAAATACAGAGGTATATATGTATTTTTAATCGTATTTCCTTACTTTATTTCATTTCGTGATACATTTGTACGACGTTCTGTAAGATGACTTCGCAAGCAGACCTTCATTAACAAATTCTGCATCAAATTGGTGATTGAAAACTCCTGTTAGATTGAATTCAAGGGATTGAGTGTGAATCTATCTGGGGGCTCATTCCTTGTAATTAAAACGTGAACAGAACAGGAAGTGCATTGCCATTTACTTTTAAAAAAGCTTCGGATTCAGAGGGAGTTCCCTGCAGATCGAGATCCACGGGACCGAGGATTCACGCTAAATTAATTTTTTTCGTTCATTTTATAGAAGGAACACGAATTCTTGGTTTGATCAAACAAAACCAGTTTTATTCTGCGCCGAATTTAGAATGTTTCCGTGAGACTCTTCTTTTAGTCTCACTCTTGAGTTCAGCTTCATCTCCTCTTTGTTTGCTTAGTTTTGAAGGCGTGATTCATCGCTCTTGCAATTGGCTGCTCATTTTTTTGCCCATGCATTTATTTTGTTTTCCATTAGCCCTCCAAATTCTTGAAGGACTGTTTGAATTCTGATATCGACAATCATTTGTGACTGGATGTGGAAAACTTGGAAATCGGCGGGCACATCAGCACCTTGAGTGCGTGCTTGAGCTCGTGGCAGCTGAAAACTTCAATGTTTCTTGACCCCCAAAATCGAAAATTAGCGTCCAAATTACCGCAGCAATTAGGAGGCTTTCGTTCAGAAGTCACAGACTACCTTCTGAAATATGACCATCATGGTCACCTGATCGTATGAGATGTTGTGACTTCTTCGATAGGAAGACTGGAGACCGCCTTTCATTTCGAATGAATGGAGCCTACTCTGTGTAATTATTGAAATAGAATGTTCTCTGCCAGTAACCTTAGGTTAATTATTATTGCGCTCCGGTAAAATTTCTCTACTGTAAACTTTACTTAGCTTTCAAGGCTGAAAATTTTGTACGGGATTTTGCGCTGTTAATTTTTTTTTGGTTTTTATTTTGGGCACTGAAGTTAAGGCTAATTTAGTAGTTTTCTGAGGAGTGGACACAATGACTTGAAGCCTCCACCACTTTCAATGCTTTTAACTTTTTGATTTGAGGTGGCGAATAGAATTCTTATTCTTTATTCGTAATTTATGAGACAAAAATATGAATTTTTTTCAAAAACTATATGCACAATTTCGCAGCGCGAAGTACGTTCAAGTTCACCGATGTATTCAAGCTAAACCCTCAGCGGTATTGAAACCCTTAAGCACCTTAAAATTAAGCCAACGCAGTACCGACCCAGAATTACGTTTCCCTGTTCAACGTATTGGAATAGCGCTCCTCTGACGTGCGTGGCAGATGTTGTGTGTGAAGTTTGCGGTCCGTCGGAGGAGCCCCCAACCTTCCTTCCTCCACCGCAGTCGTTACACCGGCCACTCGAACGGAACCCGACGATCTCAATGACTCAGCGTTCCTTTACAATGACCCAAAAGTGTATTTTAACTAAATGTCATCACGCAGGAAGGCTTTTAAAGTCTCCCTCGGAGACACCCATGTCTTCAATTTTAGTCCATTGAAGGCAGGAGACGATCGAGCCTGAGGAAGTTACATGTTTTGTGGCTGTTCCTGCCGTGACACCAAAAGCTTCCTTCTCTTTCTTCGTCTTCTTACTCCTTTGGTGCTACGCAGCACGCAGGATGGAGGAGCAGTTACGTCTTCCTGCAAATGTAATTTTTTTGGTCCGTTTTTGAGAGTGGCAGCTATTTAAGGTGGAAAGCGGTTGTCCGCCACCACATGAGCTCCTGCCAACGCCCGCTCAGCTTGACTTGCAACGCGTCTTTGCTCTGCCGTGAAGTGCGCGAAATCGAACTCAGCCTTCATTAAATTTACTAACATAACTCAAGTTTTTTTCTGTTGGGATACATAGACAAGATTAACAGGTGATTCAGAATTCGATTCCTGAATTTTTTTTCAATTCAATCAAGCAGAACATTTTGGATATAGGTTCGTCATAAACAGTGTTGAGTTCGCTCTTGCCAGCCATGAACATGCTACTTAGTACGAAGGTAAGCAGCCTACAGTGAGTGAGTGATAGCTGTTAAGTAATAACTCAACTTCACTTTGTAAAGTTCAGTGGTATGAATAATGCACGTCAGAAATAATAAAGTTCAAACTTAAATTGTTATTGCTTCGTTCAAAATTGTTGCGAATATGCATACATTTAGTGCATACAACGTGAACGACTTCTTTCGCATTATTGCATTTGTTCAGAAAATAAGTTGGTGCTTTTAGGGTTTTGTTCACCTAAACGACAAAAGACCTCACTACGTATATTCTGCCGTGAGTGCTCAGCAGCCATGTGACCGTGTGTGGCGACACAACTGCCGTACGGGAACCATAAATTTACAAGTGAAGGAAACTTCTATAAAACTAATCATTTTTAATCAAAAACGTTTCGAAAGCCATCAGCTCATAAAAAATTAAGTAAAACGTTTTCGATTAAAGATGCTACGTTTTGTTTAAACTTTTGAACTTTTAGTTCATTGGCAATTCAAGCACAGTGATGGGCTGTGTAGATATGTCATACGGGAAGTTATAGACCGTAGAACGCAAAGAAATAACTTATTGTTATCACAGCAACCCCTTTCCAAATACTGCTCACCCTCCTGACCCCTCATCCAGCGTCGGAGTGAAATTGATATGAATCTTCCATTCATATGTAAAATATTCATATGAATCCTCAATTCACATGTAAAATATGTCGTAGATTAAACTGTAATCGAGTGTCCTCGTCTTTAATTCGGCTTTGAGTGGAGGTGGGTAAGAAGACGCGTAAACCGTGATGAATGTAATGTTTGTGGTATTTGTCGCCGGGCAAATTTTATTGAAACGACCGACGCGCTGTCTGTCATTGCAGAGATCCCTTCTTCCAGCATTGGTGTATGTTTCGTATAATGATTAATATCGTACTTAGAAAAGCAGGAAAAACAAATTTTCAAAATGTAAGCAATCTAGGGGCTTTTGTGCAATGTATGGAGAATTCTTTTACTTAGATCAGATCTTGTCATCATGCACAATTGCAGTCTGTATTTTTGAGAAATTTGAATGAGTTTTTTGGACATTCTGCTGCTGCTATGTATCGCTATCATAATTAACGATAAATCATAAACACTCTCATTATGTTACAAAATTGCATGACAAAAATCATATATATTTGAAATGATGCAATCTTATTATTATAATATAATTATGTTACATTAGTAACTGGGGATTTACGGGAACAATTTTAGTTTTTCCGTACTGTTCATATTTATGATCAAAAACTACGGCAGTTTCTCACAGTCACCACATCTGAACAGGTTGTCGCCTTGTGCTTCCTCATGGTCCAGGCGCGCCCAGAAGCCAAACCCAAGCCGGAGGCCAAGCCAGAGGCCAAGCCAAGTCTACTGAGTGTGGTCGAGAAGTCTACCACTCACCTGCCGAACCACTTCTCCCAGCAGGTGTCAGCGTACAACGTTGACGCTGCTGCTGGTTACCCATCTTTGTACGGTGGGTCCCTTTACCCCCACACACTCCCATATTACAACCACCTTCCCCATACCAACTTGGGAAACTACTACCACGCTTCCCCCTACCAAGGGAATTACCTTGCTGGAGGCTTGGGCTTGGGAGGCTTGGGTCAACTCTCCTCCAAGTTTCTGCCGTACTCCGTGGCTCCAGAGGCAGACAGCAGCTGGTATTACCTCAACAGCTCTCCCTTGAGTGTTTACTCGGTGAACAACTTACTGAATCTTCAACGCCTCTATGGTCTCACCCAACCCTACCTGAACCCTCTGTACTCCGCGTACAGCAGTGCTAACCCGGCATTACTTAGCTCAAACTTGAGTGCTTTGGATAAATTCAAACTGAACGCCAAACTTCTCAGCAGCGACTCGCTCTACGGAAGGCCCGCTCTACTCGACCAATCACCGTCCTCGCTGCTCTCTGCAGCAGCCCTGCACAACGCCCACGCCATCGCCATGAGCAAGGAAGTTGACTACAAGAAAAAAGATGACTGAAAAATTCTCGGTGAATTCAGTGACGGAAAGGATTTAGGAGTTACATTTACTTCATGCGGTATTTTCAATCATACGTCTATTCCAATTTGAAGCTTCTTCTACGACAAAAGTTGAAGCTTCTTTTACGACAAAATTTTCGACTTAAGCGTTTTTCACACGATCTGTCAGCATCTGATGACAGTGTCGGTAGATATCCAAATACGAGTATCGAATGCTAACTAACTCCAGAATAGAGAGCGAAGTTAGCATTTGATGCCCATATTTGGGTGTCGTCTAGCACTGTCTTCAGACATTGACTGATCGTGTGATGAGCTTTTTAGATAGAGCAGTCAAGTTTGTATCCTCAACAATTGGTCGAGTATAAATTTCCAGTTCAGCGTTGCATTCCCATTTTTCTTTTTTTTTAAATTGCTCATCAAGGCCTCTTGCAAGCACAACGTAAAAATGAGAAAAAATACAAAACGCGTAGAGGCAGCACATATCTATCACAGCTCGTTAACTCTCGAGAAACCCGCTCTAGACCCTGACGCGATATATGTTGTGCACCGCAAGGACTTGTCCGTAGCATGGATACTGATGTCATCATGGTAAAGTCCTGGCATAGAATCCTGTGTCACAGCTCTAGGACAACAAGAGTAATCTGTAAACTTGATGATTTATTTGATTTATTTCACTTTTTCGGATTGCCTTTCATTAAGAGCAACGTAAAAACGACGCTATGTTCCTATTGGAAGAAAATATGCTTCGCAAACTCACACTTTATGCTTGAATCTGTATTAAATTGACGCTCCTATGCTAGGAAACAGAAACGATCTTTCCGAATGAGTAGAAAACCTCGACTGTTTGTAATTGTTAGGGAATAATTCAAAGCTCTTTAAAAGTGATACTTTCGAAGAGGGAAATTTTAAATATCGTTTCCTAGTTGAGCAGGAAATTTCTTCATCAAAAATATTGAGTTGGAGAATAAATTTTAAGAATACATATTTTTACTCAAAATATTTTAAGAACCTACATCCATATCACTATGCTTAATTAAACGATTCTCCAAAGAGATTCAAACAATCGTTAACTTGCCGAACCTACACAGAATGGCTTGAGTTTAGCTCTTAGACCAAAACGATATCGAATACTGCACGAATACGACAAAGATGTCCCTCTTAGAGCAGTAGTCTTCAATCCATTGGCAGACTTTTGCGAGGCGGTCTCTTCACCATTTTCAGGTGGGTCGTGGTCCTGTGCAGTCAACACGTTGAGGGTTTGGTGTCTCTAGGCATCCCGCCTAATTGTAGCCTACATGCGTGGGATGATAACATTTATAATGGGAGGGATTTAGTGACTGTTCCCTCGGGACTGCGTACCCCAAGGGTTGAGAACCACCGTTGTAAAGTCCAGGAGGACCTGGTCAGACCTGGTCATCCACGAGGGTGGCCAGGTCTGGAGGATGAGGTGCAGAGACGCGTTAACTCTTTACCATGGATGTCAAAATCCATTTTCATGAGATGCTGCTTGTTTTACGTAGAAGCTAAATGCAGCTATATTCCGTAACTACATAAGGCTACAGCTAGTTTTTCGTAGAAAACTAAATGCAGCCTTATTGGCAAAATAATTTGGTCGGTACGGGATTAAAGGTTAAGAAAAACTGGAGTAGTGCAAAAGTAAGGTGGAACTGGTGCAAAGCAGGAGTAATGGGGCATCATTTTTGCCTCTGTGAGGCGCTTTATGTTCTTTTGAAGAAGCAATGACGTTTACTACGTCCTTCGTTAATGCTGTATTCGCTTAGCACAACTAATAGTTTGAATCTTTCACAGTTGTGAGAAATTAGTTGCAACGATTATAGATTCCATTCTGACGGTAGATGGTTCTTTTATGACTTTTTTATTGCGTTCTTATTTTCAAATCTTGCGTTGTGATGAGCTTCACCATCTCTTCTACATAGCCCTCAGCCCGTGTATTAGTGTCGCTTGAGTTTTTCCAGCTGTCCTATTTTTTCCGGCTTAATACATACAGTAAAAGTGAAAATCATTTCGTTTTATTTTGAATCACAAGTGCCATTGCTCGAATTTTCACAAAAGGTGCCATCAGCGCTTGTCCTTGCGCACCTTGGATGTGATTCGGGCCCTGATCGTGTTCAGGCTACACTGATGTGCCGCCTTACGTCGAAGCTTAAGTGATGCCAGTTAACACGTTCCCAGCGTGAGAATGCTTGTACCTAAGCCGGTCCATAAAGCACGGCGAATTTGAATTCATTGAACTTTGCTACTTGGAAGTTAAAAATCCTTTCGCTATCTTTACTCTCTCTCTGTCTTTACTAGGATTCCTGAAACTTAGTTATTTTAATATTTTGAGTACGAGGGTTTCATATGAACGCCAATAAAACGAGTATTGGCGCACAAGCGAATCATAACACAACAGCAGTTGATTGGCTCACCGGTGGCCCAACTCGCAGGTCGCCCTCCTCAGCCGCAAACTCCCGTCAGCACAGGCAGAGCTGCGCGAGGGAACGTGTTGAGTCTGAAACTTCCTCCCAGGCAGGGACGAGTTTTATCTTCTTTGGACCCAACTCGAAAGTTCCAATTTTTTATGCATGAGTTAATGAATCAGATGTTCGACTTGATGCCAAATATCAAAATTTTGAAGTGAGAGCGATCAAGATAAATTTTAAAAGTTTATCTTGACCTTTCTCGGTACAAACCAATCACTCCCGAATGTACTTATTCATGTCGAGCAAATAAATTTTTCTCAAGTTTTTGCAAAATTGTGCAATTTCAGAAGACAATTTACCGGGGAGTGGGTTAACCCTTTTGAGTCGGCATTCACATAATTGATTCACATATCCGTAAATCAGAGTTTCTGTTGTTGCAGTAGACATACATAAATAGTTTTCGCTAAAGGGAAACAATAGTGTGACGGCTGTTTAACAAATGTTGTGTTTAATCTTAATATAAATACACACACATATATATATATATACCTATATATATGAATATGTATATATATATGTATACATATATGTATATACATACATATGTATATATATATATATATATATATATATATATATATATATACGCACTTTGAGACAAACACTTACATCCCGCTAGACTTGTTGAAATTACCTGTGGCACATTCATGTCCCACGAGACTCGAAGGGGTCAAAGAAACCAAAAAGTTGATCAACATCTCTTACTAATAGTTCATCCAACATTACGCCAGTATCATTTACACCGTTGGCATCCGATGATAAACATTCTCTAAGTGAAGATATTCCCTTTAGTGAAGGTGGCGTTAATTCGATATTGCCACTCATCTCACTCATAAGTTCACTTGGATTTTATAAAAACTTTAGTGAAAAATTCGTTCATGAAAAATGAATCGAAGAGACTTCGAGCTGCAGTATTGTTTATTTAAATGTTAAACCACTATAAGAGATTATTACGGCTTCGCAAGATTATTTTCTGACTGTTCTTTTACAGAAATAATTCCAATTCCTCTATGAAAAGTAGTCTTTTAAGGACGGAGGGTCTCAAAATACCAAATACTACTTCAGTAACTATAGAATTACCCTAAAAAATATGAATTTTAACGTGATGACTATCGTAACTTTGAAACTACGAAGCGAATACAATATGAATAAAGCAGGATATCATTCAAGAATAAAAGTGTACGTTAAGCAAGACTTTATTATTCTCGAAGACAAAATGTACAAGAAGAGTCACTGTCCTGCTCAGGGGCGACTCATGAAGAGTCACTCAGCTGAGTAGCTACGGCAACGACCATTTCGAAAGAGATCAATAAATTGTTCGATTTCTAATAGAAGAATTAATATTTATGGTCATCGTAAGACTTCTTGAATGTGGTCACTTTCTTGTATCCGCCTCCGAGACCATGGTCAACCACGTGACCGTATCCCTTTTTTACGTACGAGACTCCGCCGTGACCGAGTCCGACGCCGCCGTAGCCCAAGCCAATTCCTGGTCCGCCCAGACCGATTCCGGCTGCGCCAATTCCGTCAATACCTCCTCCAATTCCTCCAATACCTCCTCCGATTCCACCAATACCTCTTCCGATTCCGCCAACACCTCCTCCGATTCCACTGTATCCTCCTATTCCGACTCCGTGTCCGATAGGTCCTACTCCTCCAAGACCGATTCCGCCGTGTCCGAGGGAACCGATACCACCGAGGCCTCCAACTCCGCCGAATCCACCGATGGGACCACCATAACCACCATAACCACCAAGCCCGAGGCCGCCTTCGTAGCCTCCTATTCCATAGCCTCCGATTCCACCTCCGATTCCACCACCGATTCCACCACCGATTCCACCACCGATTCCACTTCCGATTCCAGCTCCGTAGAGGCCGTCGTAACCGTAACCTCCGTACCCTACGGGAGCTACGGCAGTTTTGGCGTATCCGGCTTGGTAGACAGGGGCGTCGTAGCCGTAACCGCCATAGCCTCCGACAATCTGGTTATGGCCAAACCCAGGGGAGACGCTCTTCACGAAGGTTTTTTGGATGCCGCCGTAGCCGGGGGTGTGGGAGTAAGCAGTCCCGTGGCTCACAATCTGAGGAATGTAGGGGCCACCCTCTTTCTTCTTGGCGTCAGCCTTGGCCTCCGCTTCAGCTTCTGCTCTGACCACAGCGGCCACAGCGAGGAACACGATCTGGAACGCAAGAAGATTTCGACGCAATCATTTTCGAGGACGTTCGCAAGACTGAGGCAAAATCCGCAATAAAAAAATAAACTTTTACGTTAACGATTTTTTTTCGTGCGATGTTGATGTTTAAAATGATGTCGAAATCACTTCCTGCATAGAATGACTAATTTCAATTTTGAAAACAATGGACTACAGCGCTGGTAGGATTCTGATAATTTTAAAATTCTGCGCCAACGGTTCGAAACGTCGACTCGGTGAAGACATATTATGCGTTATTCATACAGGAAGAAACGTCGACGAGCTAACATGATATTCTAATCAACAATATTAATATTTTTTCGAGTTAACTCCATCAACATGAGCGAAAAGCGAGTATTACGTAGTCTTCATATCTCAAGATGCGACTCATATGTAATAGAGTACAAAGATAATTCAATGGAAAATAGCACGTCTCTTTGAAACATCCACGAGGAGCTTAGTGGTGGGGCCAAAATATTCTTTTTCATATCCTTCAAAATTGGAGTAAAAGCACTGAGAAACCGGCCCCACACCGCGTCTTTCTGACGCCATAAAACAAAGTCATGGTTATATGCACACAGAGCAATGCAAAACACAACGTCATGGTTATATGCACACAGAGTAGTGCAAAACACAGCGTCATGGTTATATGCACAAAGAGCAGTGCAAAAAACACTGCGTGATGGTTATATGTACACAGAGCAGTGCAAAACACAACGTCATGTGTGGGCTGAAATGGGCGGCACGACTGTTTGTTCACACTGAAGCCCGAAACCTAACCATTTAAATGAGATGCACCGCCAGCTGGAAAGAATAAATTGGCTGTCGATGAACTCATCTGTGTTTCATGTCGGCCGCTACGTTTACTGGACACTTCATGCTCTGACCAATGGCTGTGAACAAATTATTAGACAAATTAAGCCAGTTTAAAATTCTACAATATTTCTTCAGTCACAAAACGTTCAGATGAATAACTTTATTATGTAAATATCAAGCGTGATATTTTCTTTGTATTTTAACGTTACAAAGACTTTCAGAAAAAAATTACATCGTCCGACTTCGCAATTTTTGCGGTATTACCGGAAAATGTGGGCATAGCAATTCTACATGCTTTAGTTTCATTATTTTTTCTATTTCCCCAAGAGCCTGTTGATGCACTCTTAAAAGTTTCTAAATACTGAACGCCGTTTCAAGACAAGAAGCTACTGAGGAGAGGGAAATGTTCCAACGACTAGGCGGGGGTCGGGATGGCTGAAATAGATCAGTACAGTTCAGAGAGAAGGCAGAACTCACGAGAAACTTCATGTTGAGAGGGCTGGAGGCAAGTTGCTTTAAGTTCCACAAACTTGAGCGTAATGAAGGAACTGAGCAGACCGCCGCTATATATACACACCCCGCAAGGTCGTGTCACCGTCGGACAGATTGGATGGGGTGCTGGAGTGTGCGGGACCTAGGAAGCTGAGGTGGGGCTAGATAACAGCTGGCCTGCTTTTCAAGTTCGCCCGCCAGTTTGGGACAAAGGATGTTGAAATATGCGCTCGAGTTGTGATGCTGAACTGCGTTGTGCTTCCCAACTGTTTATATTTCAAAGAAAAAAAATAAAGATAAAGAAGCAAGGATAAAGAAGCTCTCAGGCGTCGGCAGTGTTTGGTTTTTGAGCTTCATGGTGGAGTTACAGGGCTGTAATGTTGATGTTGTTGTTTTTCAGAGGTACTCCCAGTTTGGTCATTGCATATGTTTAGGCTCACTTAAATTTTACGTGTCATGCACACAGCGCGCAGCCAGGACGGAGTCATCACATTTCCTTGTGTAGCTGTATTATTTAAATGCCGTTTTTAACCTTATTCCAGGGAAACCTTTATTTGGCTCAACCGGAATTTTTACATTAAAATCCTCGTGTTCAGAATGAGGCAAAAAAGAGAAGACGTGATTTTACAGTTCATTAAGTGTTTATTAAATATCGTTTAATTCAGTTTCAACAGTCATCACGAACAATATTACTGCATGTAATTCTCAAGTGGGCTCTATGGTGTAGTGGTTAGCGTGATGGCCTCACAGCCGAAAAAACCTGGGTTCGAGCCTCGGCTCAGGTGAGGCTTTTCACGTGACTGTGGAGTACTTCCCTTGGAAAAGGAAGTTTAAACCACACATTCCACACATCCCCCGCCACACCAGTAGTTGTAAGGCATTTAAAACCCAACGGTAAAACGTGTTGGAATTAATAAAGGTTCTGTAGTTTTACGATATTTAATATGGTGGAGAATGAATACTCTATCATATATCTTAATTTGGTAACACTTTTTGAACCATCCTTTATTTTAAATATTTTAAACCAAATAATTCTACAAAAATGATGCCATTTATGAATGAAGTGCTTTCAATGAAATATGAATTCTAAGGGTAAAATATGTTAGATATTTCGCTCGCACTCCAAACAAAACTGCCGAAATGCCTGGAGATTTGAAAGTGCCAAGTTATTTACTGGCAACAAAGTTTACAACACTTTATAGTAATGCAGAGTTATCATCTGGAACTGCCTTTTTCTGTAAAACATTTCAACGCAAGGCCTAATTTACTACAATATAACTCATAGGTACAAGACTCACTCCAGAGTGATGCATTGCAACACGGCATTCCACAGCACCCGGTATACTGCACCACAGCGTGCAGTATAAAATGACACTGCAACATAATTTGTCACATTCGAAGTAAGCCTGAAGCCTGCCGAGCAAGACGCTTAACAAATCACCCTCGGAGTGCACGTCAAAACACACGTCGCAACCGAGCCTGTCTCTAATTTGTGCTTCCCATTTGATTGAAAGGACTGATGTGCAGGGCTCTCCACTTCGCCTGTACAGCTTTACTGAGCAGCTGTACAGCTAGTACAGCATCCTCAATTCTTCTTCCATACCTCCCTCCTTTGCCTACCTCATCCGGCTCGTGGCTCAGGATTTGTACGCAAAGTGTCCTTTCGTTGGACACGATAAGCACAAATTGGAAGTTCTACTGAAAAAATCTCGTTTTAAAAACCTAATTAAAGTTTTTAAATCATGTTATGATAACATTTTTCTGCAGGTTTCAGTCACGCGTTTCGTAGAGATGTTCCCATGACAATTCCGTCTTCAAAGACTCGGTTCGGTTGACACGGCGACAGTACGAGCTCAAAATTTGAGTATATTTGGCGTAAGATTTGATTAGTAATATTATAATAATAAATATGTGTATAACTATACACATAAATTATAAATCATAAAATATACATAAATAACAATTAGTTGACTATGGACATCTAGGGCAGACACAGCACGTAAAAATGATATACTCATGCACGCATGCATGCCCACGATTTTGTTGAATACTTCTCCACCAGCCGCTTTGGCAGCTTTATGATTAAGACTGTATGTTTTTGACGCGTTCGTGCTTAAAGCAGTAGAGTTGAAAGTAGTTCTCTTTGAAAAAGTCTTGTTTAAAGAGTTTTTCTTTGAATCACTCCTCGTTTATAAAGTTTCTCTTCAAAGTACACCTACATACTTTGAACTATTAACGGGGTTTGAATTGTGCTGTTAACGGTGCTTCTCCATGCAGCATTTTTTACAACGGGTCACGATGATAGCCAAATTCATTAAAAGGAGTGACGTAACAATGCTCACTTGAAGGAAATTTAGGGCAAATAATTCATGCACAAAGGCTTTTCATGGAGAAACTCTATCGCTTGAGGAATGGTGCCTCGAGGGTTAGCTGCTATGTTCGAATGAAGGACCGAATGTTCATTTCACTCGTTACTGCTGTGAGGCGAATAATTCATTCTTATGGATGCCAACGTACGGTACATATTCAGTCTGAAAAGGTACTACGTTAGCTGATGGAAAAATTTGGTACAAAGTATCATGAAAAGGAGTTTGTAAGGGAGGGATTTAAACTATATAAAAAGACTGAAAGGTTATCAAAGCAGTCGTAATTTTTCTGTCATTTCAATGATTTTCACCGGTAACTAAGCTCGATTTTAAGCCTAATGCTACAAACAGAAGCCGCTCCGCTGCCAACATCAGAAACAATACGCAAATGTTCTCACTGCATTTACCACATTAACACACACATTCACCCTCCTACCACTACGACCACCCGTACCCATACCTCCTGACCTACAAGTACAACTACTTGCACCATGTACCACGTAGAAGAGGCCAAAGATATCACGTGAAGGATTCGATATGCGAGATTGCGCTTTGGCGGAAGGCAAAGCGCGCAACAGGTGTGTTGCTGAGGCAGAAGGCAAAGCGCGCTACAGGTGTGTTGCTGAGGCAGAAGGCAAAGCGCGCTACAGGTGTGTTGCTGGCGCGGAAAGAAGTTGAGAAGCTTCGCTCGGTTGGTTGCCCACTCAAGCCCGCAAATTGTCGGTTCAGAATTGTAAGTGCAGTTGTGACTAATTGCTTTACAATGAGGGCAGGGTTGGGACGTGAGATAACCTGCTCGAAGTTGGGCTGGGGAGGGGAAGAAGGTCGTTTCTAACATGTATGTAGATATTTAGGTATGCATAAGGCAAGATAATAGTTCAATTGATATATTAGAAAGTGAGATAGGAAGTGACATTGACATTGAAATGCTCCACGAACCTGCTCCGAAGGTCGGGACCATATTGGTGTCACGGCTGTGGACCTTGTGCTGTTAGCCCCGGTCCCCGAATTCTGGGTTGATTGTGGAAATTCTGAGTCTAAATTTTAGGAAATTCTGAGTCCGAATTTCCGATCCAGACCACGACTCTGACCTCTCGATTGAATGGCAAGTTTGAGGGCTTGGCGATTTCCAAACTAGACTGTGACCGGTGCCAGGGTTGTAATTCGGAATTGTAAGGAGTTTAGACAAAAAGTTATGGGGCTCTGATCCTCAATTTCTGAGGCTTTAGACGCAGTTGGAATCTTTAGATTTTGACGTGCAATTATCTGAGTACAAATGACGAGAGATTTGTCTGGAAATTGCTTAAGCTTATACGTTCTGAAAAGAGAGCTGAGAAATGCATTTACGTTCACTGAACTCTAAGTTTAGTCGCATTATCATTGACTGCAGATACCCAAGCATATAATGAAGTTACTTCTTAAATTAGATACCAAAACACGAAAAAAGATAAAATATGTTCGCAATAAGTAATCTCAAAATTTGGAATGGAGTTCAAGTTAATGGTACCATTGGAATAATCGAGTATCGAGGTAGACCTCCACGACTCAGTAGTTCAATTTCGAAATTTTTTTGAGTTTCAAGCCGCAAAATGGCATTTACCACGGCACTGGCACCAGAGCTGGCAGTCGCGGTGAGACGCAGAGGGTGCCAAATCATGACGTCAGCTTTAGCATGTAATACCTGCACACTGCAAATTGCAATGCAGTGAAGGTGTCCTTAGCATCATTAATTGATTTATAGCAATTTACTGGACCACCCATGAACAGTTTGGTCACTGATAAGTAAGTTATTTAATCAGATGGGATGATTTACAAACTCGATAAGTAGAATGAATGTGGCACGTATTCGTAGGTTGTTTTTCTAGATATGCTATTTTTCATCTGTTAAGCTTTTATACTAAGTTTTTTATAATTAAAAAACACTGGGCTCGAAACAGATCATTTTCTTCTAGATGCTTCACGTCAAGCAAACTTGTCAGAATTTTTGTGGAACATAGAGTTATTATACAGATTGAAAATTAAATCCTTACGAGCAAAAAAAGTTGTAAATTAATGAGTATCAGTGAGTTATTCGCAAAGCAAATTTTAAAACATGATGCATGAAATTTTTTCAGTTCGTAAAAAAGATTTAGTTTATGGCTTAGATTTTCGAGGCAAAACGAGTCCTAAAGTGTGATGAACATCAGTTGTACATCGTATTAAAAATTCAATGCGTAATTAAATCCACGGATTCGAATACTAAACGTTTCACTGCATGAACATCGAGATGGGGAACTGAGTTTTTCACTCTGTTGCCAAGGCAAGAACAAATGAATCGTGATGTAGATTGGCTGGTAAATTCCATAGGATACAATGAACAATCTCACTCGAATTTTAATACAACCATCAGTTATCATTCGAAACTTTAGCTTATTTTCATTCTAATGCAAAGTTTCTGCAAATGAGTAATTTCTAAATTCATAATAAGAACATCTTGATTGAGTTGAAAACGAGCAGGGCAATTTTGAAGGTGATACAAAGTGCAAGTTTTGATGTAACCCTGCATTCACTTTCCGTAACTTGACCTTCTCCGCTTGTGTCATTAGCCGTTATGCCATGACTAACCTCGAGTAACTACGCAAGACTTGACATACTTTACTCCATGTGAATGCATCGCACCTCATGAATGATTCATCTTTTGGACTATTCTACTCCAGCATTAAACTTGCACCTCAGGTACGGAAAACAGGAAGCTTCACTGGCGCGGTGTGTGCGAGGCACAAATTCAAACAAATATTAGCATAGTAGCAGATTGCTTAATTTTATACCTGCATATTTGCCCTCCAGGAAATTCATAGCCAGCACTTGGTAGGTACATCTATTGTTGAGTAACGCTGATTTGCAGTGCAAAAGTGCACTCTCGCACTGAATATGTAAAAGAATTTTATTACAACCCCTGTCTTATTTACACGAGATATGTAAGTTCCCTGTACAAGAAATTAGTCCTATTTTCTTCGAGTTCCAGTTATTTACTGCATTCTTGAATAAATTTTCAAAACTGTGACCGATGTTTAGGTTATATGCAAGTACTGAACAGGCTTCATTCTTCGTTTAGAACTAGCAAGGTATAGACTTGTTTCTTATTGCTCTACAACGATGGGATGAAAGAAGACGTATCCGAATAGCAGAAAGGGGCTGTTGAAGGTAGTCGGGCTAAGAATATGAAGTTGTTGAATTCCTTGTTGTTTTATGCTGTATTATCATGCGGGTCTACCAACAAACAATCATGTACAGTAATTCAAGACAAAATTGGTGTCGGTATAAAATTCAAACCGATAAGGACCGACGCCGTGTGTCCCGAATTGTTGACCGGAATTCCTTTGAATCAAAGATGAAACTACAGCGAAACGTCAATGATGGTCGTTTTCGTACTGTTTCTGAACGAACTTTGCGTAGGGAACTTCAAGTTTTGTATAAGCAGAGTGACTCGTGAACAGCAGATGTTAACAGCTGCCCACAAAACCACTCGTTGAAACTGGGCCAATGCACATGCACAGTGAACTGTAGAGGAGTAGAAAAGTGCCATGTGGTCAGATGAATTACGATTCTCTCTCTATAGCAATAATACCCGCTGTTGTGGTCATCGAACACCTCATGAAGCCTTCAACGAAGCCTGAATGCAATGGGCGATACAAGGAGAAGTAGGAGTAGGAGTAGTAGGAGGAGGAGGAGAATATGTCATGTTCTGGAGCTGTTTCAGCAACACAGAAGTGGGTCCTTTAGTTGGGATATCCGTCAACTGAACCAACAGGGCTACATTGAGCTGCTAGATAACCCAGTTTTGCTATTTGCACAATATCTGAATGGAGGAAGGTATGTTGCTCTGCTTGTCTTTCACGAAGAGCTGCTGGGCGCATCGGGCAAGAACTGTCATTAATCGGCACGACAGTCATTTAGAATATGTCAAGCATGTAGATTGGTCAGCTGAATCCCCAGACATGAACCAAATAGAAAATTTATAGGACCCACTGGAACAACAAGTTAGAAGTCAAGTAAATCCTCCACTGTGGCCGCACCACGAGATCAGTTGATGCAAAAGTGGTTTAAAATCGACCATGTGTACATTAGGACACATGTAGACTTGATTTAGCTCAGAATTTTCGTCATTATTCGTGCTCGTGAAGGTCCTGCACCATTAATTACCAGGTGACTAATTTTTGTCATGGGAGCATATGATGCTTATGATCCGACTCTTTTTCGAAATTCGCTAGGAGTCCCACTAAGTTGTTTTTAGCTTCATCTAGACGTGGATTTATTTTTGCTCTATGCGTAGCTGCAACAGTGTTGACTCCTCTCGTAATGAGGGACTGGACTAGAATCCCGAACGGGCTTAAATTTCGTAATTCAGAAACCATTTTTGGGAAACGGGAATTTCCCGCAGTGAAAAGAATGTGAATGTGGATTGCAAATCGCTGCTAAGTCGGCCGTTATATTACCCCTTAATACATGCATGAGAGCTGGCACGGCAAGGGGGTTATGGTGCTTTTATCAATAACAAATGACGCGCTTCCTGTGCGCAGCGTACTGTTGGAGTCCCAGTTCCGCGTTGCTACAACAGAACGAGCGCTCGAGTGGTCATCTAGTTCTCTGGTTCTCCATGGGTGCGAGGTATTCTGGTCCCTGAACAGCACGCCTCCTCATTGACGTTAACACAAGCGATTCAAGGCGACTGTCAGTCTTGGTCCTAGTACTGTAATTACCCAAGCCTCTGATTAGTAATTAATTGTGCGGCGAAATTCCGTGATTGTCCATGTTTCCCAACACCCTCCGTAACACACTTAACAATCTATAATACAGCGCGGTGGTCGCGCACAGCATGAAGTACAAAGTACTGAAGTAAACTAGCTCGAGCTCGACTCATTAAGATTAGAGCGACCGTAGCCAGGACTTTCATTTAGGTCAGACTGTATGCATACAATGAATGTCGTCATTATGCACGGAGAGACCGCGTATATCGATGTTTCCAGATGTCCACGATAAAAATTAGTGTATGGGAAACCCGTATGAACGTTCGCAATTGAATAATTACGAACGAAGAATTTTTAATTAGATTTAATTAACCTAAACACAGCACAAGACCTTAATCTACCCACTGTACCCTTTAAATTTTTACTACATTTAGGGTGTTTTGGTCGTATCTGGAATTCAGGTTATTCGAGATTAGATAATCGTAAATGTTTTTGTCGCTCTCAACGAGTATTTCTGGAGTTTTTCTTTTAACTCTCTAGGACATATATTCTTCGTCGCGCCTTCAGGCGTACTGTCGTCTATAACGGTGTTACTAACAAACGTACCTCAGCATGAGAACGTGAGAGGGTTGCGTTACTCCGATGTCTATTATTTGATACGGTTGAAATCTCCTTCCTTTACCCTTTTATGGTAAATTGCCTCAAACATTCTACGAACTTTCGACTGTTTTTCTTTCGAATCGCCCTGTACATCACACTCGGATATCTCGGGGTATCCAAACTACGGTTTCTCCAGACTGAATATGGTGTAAAATCTCAAAATTTAACCAAATGTCGGAATGCAAAGCAGAATGACGGACTGAACGACCGAGGAGGAGTTTGCACGACGGCTAAGGGTCCCTTCACACGATCGGTCGGAAGTCAAGGGACTGGACAGAATAGAGAGCAAAGGTAGCATTCGATGTCAATATTTGGTGCCTACCTCCCAGGCTTCAGACACTCACTGATCGTGTGAAGGGCCCTGAATATGCAGTGTTGCAGAACGCTGCAGCGCATCCAGATTTCAGTAACATGCGCAACAGAAGGGCCTGATTATCAATTGTCGCGTGCCTGCACTGCGAACTGTGATGCTTTCAATTCTATTTACTTTAAGAATAAAAACCGGTAATAGCGATCGTCAAAGAAATGTTTTGAATTTTTTAGAAGCAAGTCTTGTACGTCTGGTTTTGAAGTAATTTTGAACATTCTTCGAAATTGGCGTACGTGTTTCATCTAACGAAATAACATTTATAGAACCTACACTGGCGTGCATTACATGACGAATTAAATAAATATAAAGTCCACAATATAATTCAACAACGAGGGAACTGAACAAAATCTCTTTCTGTGATGTTTAGACTCATGCGAGAGCTTGTCTCCCTCGGCCGCTAGAGAGAGAGCCATGCAGCACTTCGAAGGGAATGTAAGTGCTAGACAATTCAAAATTAATTTACAAACATCTTTACGGTAGGCGGTAGCATTAATTTCACAGCCCATCTTTTATGGCTTCGTACCATTTATAATTAGATACACTTCTTGGTAACTGGTAGTGGTGGGTAGTGGCAGGTAGTGACAGGTAGCAGCAGGGAGTAGTGGGTCGGGGTAGGTATGGGCAGGTAGTTGCAGGCAGTGGTAACCAGTGACAGATCATGACAGTTAGTGGCAGGTCGTGGAAGGTATTGGCAGGAAGTCAATGACAGTTACTTGAGAGTTTAGATAACAGTAATGTTTGTTTGTGATTATGATAATACGAATGGGATTGCTATCACAAATGTGAGTTCAGCACAACAATGATTGTTAGGGCGGTGGGCTATTGCCAGCACAGCAATCACTCCATCGCAAGCAAAGGTGGCGGCAGTTCACCTGAGCCTGGAAGCTCATTGCAAGTGTCCCCATTAATGCTACACTAAACTTCAGCTCAGCGAGGCAGCGCTCTACCACAAACTGCTGCGCTCAAGTGACGTGTTCCCTGCCTAATGACACGCGCCCGGGATTTTAAAACTGGTGTCGGACATCGGAGCCTGGAGAATATGAGGTGGGTCCACATGAAGAGTTAGTGGTCACATGGGGCCTTGCAGCATCAAGGAAGAGGCTTTGCAGCATCAAAGAGGAGGCCTTGCAGCATCAAAGAGGAGGCCTTGTAGCATCAAAGAAGAGGCCTTGCAGCATCAAACAGGAGGACTTGCAACATCACAGAGGGGCTGTTCCGATGGACGCACTAGTGTTTGGTGAGCCATGGTCACGTGACATTGTAAATATAGTTTTGTCGGCTCTCACAGGATCTTGAACAATTGTCGTACGTAAAGTTTTTGGTGTTCTGTTCAATCACGTACGCATATATCAATCAAACATTTTCATGTACAGCTGATCCTAGAGATATGGCGTACTTATCTCGAGCCCCATTTGGGTGATGCTTTAAATTTGCGCCTCCAAGTACTCGAACACACAACCAAATCGTGCTTAAGATCGGAACGTCACACGTCGAGGATCGCCTGTGTTTTATGGCTAAAAAAAAATGTATTCCAGTTTCAGTTTTAAGGAAGGATATTTCTTTGATATGGAAGTGTGGAATTTCTTTTGAATGAATTTCAACTTGCCTTTGCTTTAATTTGATTTAGTAGAAAACCCATAATCTTTTCGCTGCAGCATTACATTTTTACTCGTATTTAGAACCACATTCATGGGGCTGAAAAGAAGGCTGTGTCGTTCTAATGTGTAAACAATGCAGAACACAACAACCCTGACGACGATTCTCTCCGTAGCCGGTAGTTTGCTCTGAGCAGAAGGCTGCCGGCACCCAGTGCGTAGTACTCGTGCGTAGCACGAATATGCAGTGTCCACTGCGCTCGAATTGCAACGACTAATTTCCCCGTCTTCGGAGAAATAATGCGCGGTTTGCTACGGCAAATTATGCCCTGACGTCGACGAACAAGGGAACAAATGGCGTGCCTTAACGGACCATCCACAGTGGGTCGCGATGACTGAGATTAAGGTGCGTCAGAGGTCGTTGATTAATTTCTAGGCCGGGAGAGATCAAGGTTGTTTCTTGAGCCACTCGAGTGACATTGGAAGATATTTCCAATGCAGGAAAGAAATGAACAGGCAAGCACAATGAGTGGGCTATGAATAGTTGGATTATGGAGGAGCACTTTTTCCTCCTAACCACCATTTTTTTTAAGAACCTCTTACCTCGACATTTGACCGTATAGTTTGTCAGGAATTTCCCCATTTTCATCGGTCGCTCTGAAATTTCAGCGAAAGAGCTAGGGGCAGAGCGCGCAGTTAATTCATCGCTCGTACGCCGGCGCACACAACCGGGGGCGGCGGGAAATATCAGGGGATTTAAAGTACGGACAAACTCCATCACAATTGGGTGGGAGCACCTGACCTGCACCTGTGCCTGCACCTGTGCCTGCACCTGTGCCTGTACCTCCTGCTCCCACACATCAACTCCTGCTCCCACACTCTTTGTGCTTCAGTGAAAGCAAAGTTGCAATATTACGTGCATGACTTCTACAACTGTAACGCATACAGCCCCTGCTGTGGGCTGTGTAGCAGTGCATGCAGCCCCTGCTGTGTGCTGTGTAGCAGTGCGTGCAGCCCCTGCTGTGCGCTGTGTAGCAGTGCATGCAGCCACTGCTGTGTGTTGCACTGCAACACACATTTTAAATGCGGCGTCAACGTGTTGTAACCCAGGGGTTGTTTTATGTGTTGTTTGTTGTTGTGCGTTGTTTATAGCTATGTATGCTTGCGTATTGTTGCGTGTTGTGTGTTGTTACTGTGTTGCTCTGCGCTGTTACTGTCTCCGTTTTATAACCTTAAGTTAATTTATTCGTTGTCTGATGTCGGTGTAAAATCACTTTATATTATTTATTTATACAGATATATCCAGTGAAAATTCTACAGGGCTATGACTTTGGTCTGCTTCTTGTCTGTAATGTGCTCCTGCGTTGATTGCGCTTTAAACTGAATGTAAATATCATAGAATATACTGAAACTGCTTAGTCCAAGGAAGGATACACCTTCGATAGGGCGTACCGTCATTTTTCAATGCCAAAACAAGAGAACGATTTATATTTTTCCAGTATCAGGAATTTATCATGATCTTAAAGTACCGATTTTACAACCATCACCTTCATGACGGAGGCCGAGACGCGCCATCAAAACCATTTGGTGAGCACAGCGCTGAAATTCTCGGACTCTGAACAGAAAACGAAATCCAGCACCGACTGCTGCAAAATTATGGGAGCTCGAATAAACCTCACTATATTTTCTATTGCAAATAGATTCAAGTATCTCCAGGTTAAACCTCTCTCCACGGAAAAGATATAGTGTATAGAGTGAAAATGAGTTAAAATATGGTATTGTACCTGTACTTTATTCGTACTTAAAACGAAGTTTCAATATTCGTGTAAAGCTGAAACGATTTTTTACAGTTAATAATTTTCCACTCTGTTTGCATGTATTAAGAAGATTTAATGCACACCTCTGTTCTGGTGAATCACTGTAAGCTATTAATTTCCAGGAATAACGTTAATTACTGCAAAAATAAAATCACTATATAATAATAGCCCTGTGTTGCTTGCTTGTTTAGTATGTCCATCCGTCTCTTTGCCACGCTCTTAAGGGTTTAGATGAAAATTTGAAAATTATCTGGTCCGTATTGCTAACTAATCAGCGAGACTGTCAGAGATGGGAGTCCGTATAAGTAATACAGCAATTAAGAGTATTTCATGCCCGAGTTACCGTAAATAAGAAGGTTTCTAAAGAAGTTAACATCGTTTGTCGTACCATTTTTGGCGGGGCGCGTCTATTAGTCCTTTTAACATCACTCTAAGCTACACTCTCCAAAGGCAGAATTGGTAAAATAATTGAATTTTGCAGGAATTTACATCCTATTATCCTTATCGAGCTTTTAACCTTACATAGCTCAACTCTTTACCGATCAAATTATTTTGACTATAAGGTTCCCTTTATGTTTACCCTGATAACGTGTGACAGGCTTGTGTATACATGCAATAAGGCTGCGCTTAGCAAGTTGTGAAAAACTAACAGCGTCCATACGTAAGCGGATTTTGAAATTCGAGTAAGTGAACGGATTTTGAAATTCATGCGGATAGTAAGGGGTTAAACCCCCAAACCGACAGTTGTGTCTAGTGCCCAACCTCACAGCTCAGTCGTAGTGTGGATACGCGCCGTGGTTCTCAGTTCCGCGCGGAAGTGGCGCCATTCCGAGCTCCGTCTCATACACAGAGCCACGGCAGTGCCTATTATTAGAGGTTTATTAGAATACTGCGCCAATAACTCTCGGTGCCTCTATGATTCAGTAAACATTTCTCGCTCAACATCCGGAAGGCAATTATGCCTGAGGCTGCGCAGGTGCAGCGCCGTATTTCGCCGCTCCGCTGATCAGAAAGTGTGAAGCGCAAGGCCGGAGCTGCTTGGGTCCTGCAACCTCCACGCGTGATCACGACATTCCTACGGGAGAGTGGTGTAAATCATCTACTAACGGACAGTTCGCAACTCTAAAAATGAAACAGTGCTAAAATGTGATGCAATCTTGAGAACAGTTTTGCCAGCACCTGACAATAGGATTGCTTCTTAAATGCTCTCACATCGCAACGCGTGTCCCAAGAGCTGTGCTCTCGGGACATGTACTCGAGGTGTACTCGTGAGTGTACTTTGTTACATCGCTTATGAGCCGGCGTTCATCAGAGAAATTCACACGCGGTATTGTATGATCACCACAGGAATTTTACACCTCCTTTGAAGTTTGCAGTATTCTTCTATCTAACTCTATGTGATAAGAGCTCTCTGGGGATCAGTGCAGTGGCGCGGTCGCTACGTCCATTTTAGGGACGGACGTTGCTGCTGACAATTACTGCCCAGATCTACACGCGGCCATCAGCCAATTTTCGCCCCTAGAGATAATCTGCGCAAAACTGCCAGAATACGTCAGAAATCACCGGATTACCACAGTAGTTTTCTAAGTTCGTCACCTGAGTGATCAGTATTTCTCTAAGTTCGTCTGAGAAGAGTTCTTAGTTCGAAAACCAGGATCTCACGTACGTATTTTTATTTTTATTTAAATCTCTCAACCAAACCATAGCTGTTCAATAGTGAAGAAAACTTCGAGCATTGTTCTAATTGTGCACAGTCCCCCGGCCACACAATACGTTGGGCAGTTCAAGACGAATCCGCGCCTCACCTGAGGTCGGAGCCGGCCTGCACTGGCTGCATAGTTTACCAGAGTCTGGATCTCGATCGTAGTAAGTAATGATACAATGATACAATTTCTATGTTGCTTTTTTTAGGCTATTTGCAGAGTTTGCTTAACTAGATTTTTGAAAAATAAACCACCGTTACGTCCATTTTCTTGACTTCATATTGTAGTTTTTTTACGGATGATGGGCAATGTAATACTTGAAAATTCTAGTGTTGGAGTGGAACAAAAAGAAAATATCCCAACGAGTATGCTTTTACTATCAATTATTTGGTGCTTTTATTCAAACTGCGTACGTTTCTCTTGGCATAAATCCCCCGTGTTTACCTTGGGCAATTCCTTTGTCTAACAGGGTCCCATTTCTTCTGGCATGCCCACCTTCAGGTGTATTTTGTCGAGCAGCCGAGAACTCGTCCCGCTTTCAGCTATCTAGTAAACGAGTTACTCTATTCAATTCACTCGAGGCTTTGGCCAAACCAACATGTCACGGTCGAATTCAGGTCGCAGTAAAGCTGGAATAAGGAGACTTCAACGCACCGTGAGTACCGATCCCAGCGTTAAGGGACTTGGGTTACTTTTTATTTATCAAAGAAAGGAGTAGCTGGGCAAGGTTATGATTCTATGTGCACAATGCGTGCTGTATGCTAAGTCGGGCAGCATGCGTTTTGACCACGTGCAGTGGCATGTATTCTTGCTGCAGACCATGTGCAGCGGTATATATTCTTGCTATAGACCATGTGCAGTGGCATGCATTCTTGCTATAGACCATGTGCAGTGGCATGCATTCTTGCTACAGACCATGGGCAGTGGCATGTATTCTTGCAACAGACCATGTGCAGTGGCATGCATTCTTGCAACAGACCATGTGCAGTAGCATACATTCTTGCTACAGACCACGTGCAGGGTTATGCATTCTTGCTACAGACCATGTAAAGAAACATGTATCCTAGCTACCAATCACGTGCAGTGGCATGTATTCTTGCTACAAACCATGTGAAGAAACATGTATCCTAGCTACCAATCACGTGCAGAGACACGCACACCTAAAGAGACACGCACACGGGCAGAGGTACATAAGGTACAAAAACACGGACTATCGCGGGACGTTGAACACCTGCGGTCTCATGAGTCACGCACAGGTGCACAGACACGTGTACAGCTCGCATTCTGTGATCGCATGTGTGACTACGGTAGTACAGCACTCGTTTCCGCCCATAAATCTGCAATTCGGCTTCATAATAAACTTGAATTAGAGAGAACCAAAAACCTGTAAAAAATTAACCTAAAAACCTGAGTGCCGGATATAGTAGTCATATGCACTGTGATTAAATTGCCCGCTGATCTCGCTCGTTGCAGCTGCAGCATTAGGGAACTGATGCCGTAGGTGGGAAATTCAACTGAAATTATCCCACCGTAGCACATCGGCTGGAAAGTCTGCCAACGTCGCTCCAGGGTGAGCGACGGCCTACACAATCTAATAGTAAGAGGTAAATGACCAGGACACTAAGAGTAAAATTAATGCATTGCTTCTTCTCGGCATACATCCCGCTGCATTACTTAATTCCCTGTACCTGTACTCAAGAGTTGGTAAGCCTGCCAAGCGAAACAGCTAGGGTCTGCTTCTAATTTTGGTCGTGTTTCTTACGTTACGTGGTGCAGTATCCTTGCTACGAGGAGACCTTTCATGCACAGGCCACACCTGACAGAAGAGCAGAATTCTGAGTCCTAGCACGAAGCTTCTCGAGTTCCACCCCACGCCTTACATTGTCTGCTGCGTGACCGGGCCATTGTGCCTAGCGAAGGTCACAGAAACGTTTTATTCATGAGTTTCTTTGGCTTATTTGTATATTTTTTTTAGGCGTTATGAACGTTTAGGCAAGTGCTACTAAGTATGAAGGGTAGATATTCGGTAGCGAGTACCACCAGGTAGAAAAACCCGAAGGCACTGCGTAGGAAGATTACGTGGCTTATGTGTCTATTTCACACAATTATTTACGCTGAAAACTGAGCTGAAAAATATGAATATTATTTCATGGTAATTCACCGAGCAAGTATAACTGTCTTTCATACTTTCATACCTTCGTTACACCGCTGCTGAGTTCAAATCTATAAAAACTTGTCTCTCTAGTGTACGAGGAGTTCGCTAATAGTGCAGTACGCGAATGTCTTCAATAAATGAAACTCCAGTAAAATAACACGGCTATTCTGACTATTTTCCATCAGTTTTGCTTACGTTTGTTCGGTAAGCCTGCTCCATTCAACGTTTTAAAAGAATTATATTCTCCATGGACGTCACCGGAATATTTTTCAAAGTAAAAGCTGTAAATGTTGACTCGAGATCCTACAGCGCATGCGCAGACGCCCACTACAAAGCCCGCCCCTTCTTTGCAAGGTTTAATTTACCTTTAAATACCGTATTTACATTGATTGCTCCCCGACTTAATCATAATGTAAATACCGTACTTACATTGATTGCTCCCCTACTTAATCATAATGTGAAATTGAACTTCATTTGTCACACAAGGTCTTTATCGGCAGTGGCACTCATCAGTTCTGTCAAGCTTCGCTAAGTAGAAATCTGTGGCATTGCTAAAGCGTAGAATCTATCGTACATCACAGTAATTAGTAGATGAATTGCTAGGTAGGAATTGTCATTCCTAGGAACGCAACAGGAAGAGCAGAACAAAAACGACGCATAGCTGTTCTGAGCATAAAATTTTCAAAAAGATTTCTCACATTTACTTTTTAAATGAAGCTTTGTTTCAACGTATGCCAAATTTGCTTGACGTAGTTAACTCTGTATTGCATGCAGTTTTTATTTAAAATGAAAAAAATGTATAAACACCAGTCCTTTAGTGTATTGGGGTGATGCAAGTCTTGATCTAAAATAAATTCTGGTAGAAATATTCGTTTATATCAAAAGTTAAGTTAATTTTCAATTAAAATCATGCTTGAAATATCGTTTTGAATATTTACTGCGGCACAGGGGATTTTCGTGAATTGCTTGCTCACAACAACACTGAGAGTGAAAATACTCTTCCCTTATTTGAAGCGGCGGCACCCCAGTGTGGTTCGGGCGTGAAGGCCCAAACATCTCTAAGGTATCTAAGGTAAGGTTATTAAACAATAGCCTCGTAGTGTGACTCATTGAGACAGTTCGACAGCAATTAAGGGGATGAAGTGGGAGAAATGACATGGGAGAAATGACCCATGTCGTTTCTCCTGCCAACGACAATATTTTTCACTTTAGATATATGTACACTCCTGGCTTTCCACTGTCTCCAAAAAAATTTTCGTTAAATTTTTAACTCTCATTAAAAATTAAACACAATGTAAATTCTTAAAGAAAATGCAAACTCGTTATGTGCTATCGCCTCACGAAGCTTGTATATGATATTCAAATACTAATGATGTAGTTATCATTTTCTTTTATACTTATCGTTCTATTTTAAGAATGATGTTAACCGAAATAGCCAGTGGTCTTGCTGATTCTTCGCCACATAGCGATGTAAAACAACATAGAAGAGATAATGCATATAAATTATTTGAAGTGATCAATTTGCAGCAACACGCAAATCCAAATCCTGTATTTTAAAAGCTTTCGTACCTTCTCATGTTGATACTTTCTAATGTATTACAGGACGCAAGCCTCGTAAAAATATTTCATCCTTTAAAGAGGGCTGCAGTTGTCAAATTTTCATAACGCACGAAATTTTAATTAATCCGTGAAAAAAGCCACCTTCACCGCGTCAGTAAACCCACATACAATACATATATAAGTATAAGATCTAGCGCTTCATGCGGAGGACGACTGCACGTGCAAGTGTTGACCCCGTTCCATGGCAGGTTGCCAGACGAAAAAGTGCAATTCTGAGTCAACTTGTTTCATTTACTGCATTTGTATGAATACACTCGTAAATAATTAATTTATATCTGAAGACGTCAAGGTAGTCTCTCTCCAATTTCTTGTGTCCAGAAACTTATTATTTAACCAAAGCTTTAAGAAATTAAAGTTTGGTAAAATCAAGTTCACTCGTCCCTGCTGAGGAGAGAGTTGATTACTCATATCACTGATACAAATTTAACGCGTCGTCAGCCGTGGTGGACACGTCACCTGGAAACGACATGAGCTATAATGAGACGCTGACGTAACATCAGAGGACGTAAGTGTGAGGGCAGTGCATCGTCCTCAGCCAAGTAAATAATTCCAATTGCTCATAAAGAACAAAGTTGTTTGGACTTTCCGGCGAGAACGTTTTCATACCTCGAGGGCGACCCCTTCGGTTCTTCCCCACTTCCTTTCCCGAAACGCGGTGACGCCAGCGATAATCGCATGCAGTAAGACAAGGTGTTGTCTTTGAGTGGCGTTCGTTGCCCGAATACTTCTAGATCATTCGTGCAGGCAAGTAGTTACATGCGCTATGCGCTATCTTGGGTGAATGTCATGACTGCCTGTAGCTCGCGTATGCCAAAAGGATCAGGATTGGTCTGTAAAGTCCAACAGATGGTAACCTAATCTATTCATGCCATACCATGCATGCCATCTTATGTCAATCCATGCTACCTATGCCATTCCGTGCCATCCCATGCCCCCATGGCACACCCCGCTACCCTGCGACGTCCCTTGTTGTCCCGTTCACTTTCTCCTCGAGGGACGCAAGGTCCCTCAGTGCACACTGACTTCTTATGGCACGCCAGAAAAAGCTCAGAGGAAGTTAAAGCGCCTTGAAATCATAAAATGGCTCTTCCTGGATAATATTACTGGGTAATGTACCGAAGAAATACTGCGAGACGTAGATAAAAAATTTACATTAATTCAAAATCAGTACCATAAGATTACCTTCAAATCCAAGTTGATTTTGAGTAAGCATTTTATTTAACAGTAAATGTTTTATAATGTTTGAATGAAATCGCCGTAATTGTTATGTATCATAATGCCTCAGATATTTGTAAGTTATTGAGCTCTATGTACGAGTATAAGGAAAACAATTTTCATATAAATAAAATTAGACGCACTCGTGGAATGCGTGCCGGCGGTGTTGAGGTAACCCAGTTCAACGGTAATGAAAAAAAGGGTAAAAATAATTTGTAGCGAGATAATGTATGAAAAAAAATTGCTTGTACAAAAGACAATCGCCTCAGATTGCAATTAGTTGAAACTTCTCTTTCGGAAAAGTGACAATAGTCACTTCCAAGGCGTTGAACAGGGAAGCGCTATTGTGAAGAAACACCGTTCGCAAAATCATATCGTGCCCATAGGGAGTGACCGTTGTGCTGCATGACGCCAACGCCAATGCACGAACAAGCAATCTACGTAATCACCCAGAAAAGGGTTCACGGTAAGTATCTATCAGTCACATTCAATAACCACCCAAAAGTACAGGAGACAAAGATTAGCAATAGTAGAAACACGTCACCTATGTCCAGCACTGGACCCACATCCTACGTTTACATACATGTATGTATATCAGGCGTGTAATTATCCCTTAGATATCTGTTGTAAAGTGTTCGTTCGAAAGAAAAAACATTTACAGTGGAACTGCGTTTTAAGCGAGTCCGACTGCTGCGTGAGATCTGTTGTCTTATGTTTTGAGATTTAAATGTCGGGGTGATAATCTACCGGGATATTAAGGACAAACACTTCCTGTAGCTAGCGAGATCAGTCGTGCGTGTCAGACTGAGTTGCATGCACCCTCAATTCTTTTTCAATTGTCCTGCTGAGGTGCGACAGGTTCCAGAGCGTGGCGCTATAGGCACGGGCCTCGATCAGAGAGCTGCTAAATGTAAAATAAAATTATCTAAAATGTCTAGCGTTGGATCAACATCTCAAAATACTGCACATGAATGAAAAAATTATAAGACAGGCGCAACACGGACCTTCACACTTAAAATTCTCGGGGTAAAATTGAGAGTAAAAGAACATGTTACTTTCTCGTATTCGAGTAACTTGTACAGTAATACGGGTCAATGAAATTCGAGTCCACAAAACGCTACTTTACTAGAAAATTCACAGAATATAATAGGAAAATATTTTTCAAGCATTATGATGAAAAAAGTTTTAGAGCCCTGGTCTAGCATTGTGCGAATGCTAAAACTTTCGAAACTTCCAATGCTTTTTGGAAACGGCTGAACGTTGAAATTCGAGTGCTGCATGACACGCGATGTATCATCAAAATGGCCCTTAATGATTCGAATTTTTGCAGCATTGTAATTAATAGACTGCCTAGTGGGTGGTTGGCCATCTGCTGTTCGGAGTATACTTGTCTATTAAGAGATATAATAATAGATTCTGGATAAGCACTGGACTCGAGAAGCACTGGATAGGCACTGGATAAGCACTGTAACGGTTATGGATATGCACTGGATAAGCAATGGTAAAGTGCTAGGGATGTACTTTCGAAAACTAATGTGATGAAAGGTATGATCTTTAGACTATCTTCGGTCTTGAATCTTCAGCTCGGAAATTTAGTTATCGACGTTCACTCTACAGCCTGTGCTAAGGTTTTGTGCAACAGAGTTTTTTTTAACAACTAACTCAAAATGTATTAATCATTACTTAATTTTGGAAGTTGCTTCTATAGAAAGTTAAAACTATTATGTAAGAGTTTTACAACGATCAGTCGAACACTAAATAATATTTTTGGATGCTTTTAATTTTGCCGAATTTAACAGTGCTACAATTTTGTCCACCGACATTAAAAACTGTAAAATAGCGGATTTTAAAAATTTTAAGCTTTACAAAGAAACTGAAATAAAGTATGATCGTTACAAACATTTTAATACCAATTTTTTAAGAAAATTTATGGGAAAACTATTGATGATTAATGCACTCTCCACGTGCTTCAACAATAGCCAGATGACGTATGTCCATAGATCTCGTCAATTTTCAATTCCATTTGAAAAAATACCTTAAGCTCAAGTTTCAAGTTTACTCTACATGAGATCCTTGGTAAATAATTGATGTCCAGACTGGTAAACATGTTGCCTATGCTGTGACCACAGGTTCTCAAAAGAGTTCAGGTCAGAAGAATAGCTGGCCGTTTCTTCAGTCGGCCATTTTCAAGCCCAAGAGTCTTCAAATATACTACTGTAGCTTTTGTAGCATGTGATGGGGTATTGTCAAGCATAAAAGTTAGTTTCTTTATGTTTGCAGGAGTTTTACACCTTCAGGGATTCCAAAAGGACCCACTAATTCATTGGCAACCATTCCTGCCCCCATCGTAACGCCTCCTCTGGTTGGTAACCAAAACATTGGGGGCAGGAAGCCCTTTGTGGAACCCAAACTTTGCTCAAGGGTCAGGTCCGTCGAGGGTAGTACGCCCCTCATCAGCGAAACGAACGTGTTTAAAATCCAATTTCACGTATGTACTTCACCATTCAAATCGAGAATCCTTATGTATCTGGTTTAAAAAGGGTCTTGTATATGGCATAACGTGTCTTGCCTTACTTCTCAGTCTCGACATCAAGTCGTTTTCGATACATGGCCTAATCCAACATTTTCAAATACATTCTTGCTTGTTGAGTGAGGGTCCCTGCGTATTTCCCGTTTCACTCCGGACACATCACGTCCCGCCGGGATTTACATTTTTCCTTGTCTTTCTTTCGGCCTTGGCTTCAGGATTGCTGAGATACTTCTTCACAGTACGCACATCACGGTCTAAAGTAGCTATATGTCTCACACATTCACCATCAGCTAATTTGGAAGCTTTCTTCGCCATTTCTCGGCCATTAAAGAACTTATGGCCACTCATTTTTACTGAAAATTTGCAAGGCACAAAAGCGTGGAAATCTCCTCAAACAATGGGGTTGCTGTAGTTTGTTTACTGCCACACAGAACTGATTTAAAAGTTGCACATATGAGCCAGTGTTGCTAACATTTCTGCCAAATTTGATGGTTCAAAACAGAGTGATTTTATTTTTAGAGAAAAAGAAGGCTTTTGCACAAAAATTTGGCACGGTCTGTATATTCACAGTGACGATTATTGTAAAATCTATGCCTGAAAGGAAACCAGGCGTAAAGTTAACCTTTGGTTCCCCAATTCTGGATTCTCTTCAGCAGTTTCATTTAGAGATTTCGCGTTATACGGGTTATCTAAATGTTTTCCAAATAATCACATAATCGAGTGAAAAACGTTATTCTCCTATTCTCTTGGAATTTTCAGTCATGACGTGATCAGGATTGTCAACAGCGGCTATTCGTTTATCGTAACAGCGATTCCATGAGACTCTATCTTAACAAGTCTCGCGTATCTGTTCTATGGTCGTGAGTGCCATGTATTAGGTTGTCTTACATGAAACGTCGCATTTGAAAATGAAAAAAGTCCTAATGTGTTTATTTTAAACAAAATATGATCCATTGTTCTCTATGACCTTTTTTCAACGTTTTTCTCAAGCATCTAATACATCTTCAAAGAACTTGCCATCTTTTTCACGAATAAACTAGATAAATGCTTTAACTATACTTTCTTCACTTAAGAATGGTTTATCCTTAACAAAAATTTTGAAATAGTTGAACAAATAATAATTAGTGTCCGAGATATTAGGAGAATAGGAGGATGCGGCAAAATTTCATAATTCAGACTTTGCAGCTCGTCGACCATAACTGTAGAGGTGTGCCGTCGCGCGTTAACGTGAATCAAATTTGACCCGTATCTATTCATCAGCCATGGATGCTTCTTCTTCAATTTTTCATTCATGCGATCAATGTCTTGACAATAAGATGCTGCGGTTACAGTTTTCCCTTCTTGCAAAAATGAAGCATGAATGACTTGCTTTACAGACCGCCAAAAAGTGACTATTAATTTTTTTGAGTGCAATGGTGGTTTCGGATAGTGTTAAGGCGACTCTTCTGCGTTTAACCACTGCCTAGTTATTTTGCTGTCATTTCTCATCACATGTAATGATTCGATTCAAAAATGGATCTCTTTTGAGCCGCCCAGTTGACAAAGAAAACTACTCTAAGTACGACATTTCATGTGAGACAATCTAATAGTTGGTGAGTGAATGCTTTTTAGGGTTTGCAATAATTTGAAAACTATTTGTATACCAATTCGTAAAGTGAGGCGCTTTCGAGCACCATTTGTTGTTCCGATATTGGCGTCAGAGGTGATGGGAGACATGTAGGATATCACAGGATGGGATTGGGTTCGTTCTTTTTTCTGCCTAAAATTATAATCTTCTTCGATCATTACCATATAAATACGGAACGTAACATATTGTGTCCAGAAAGCAGCATGTTACATGTTTCTTCGACATGTACATATACGTTCCTAATAGACGTGATGAATTTTACTTTGTCCTAAACTTTTTGAATGATTGTCTTTTGTGACGGATCACCTGAGCCATTAGAGTTCTCACGAGATCTCCCGACTTTCTCCCATCCCAGGCCGCCTGCTGTATTCAATGTTGTCATCAGCCTTGTTGAGACTATTAGGATAGCTGTTAAAGCGTGACTAACATCTAAATTCGCGTTCAATTTCAAGCAAATGTGACATCTTATCGAACTGAATAGTAAAATTAAGTGAATGTGTTTCATAACTATTGACATTCACTACATAAGGATGATATAAGATTAGTGTGAAGAACAACTAGCTTATGGTTCATTTTCTGTGCCATGCAAGATTTTGGAAGTACACCTGTGAATTCTTTACCTCATTCTTTAACTATAATTTTAGCAATTTTCAGTTCTAAAATTTTGAACGTAATACTCGTATAAAATGTTACAAGTAAGTAATTTTATTCAATAAATAATTCCTCACGTAATATTCATGGATCCAGTGACAATCACCAGTGCTCTAGTCACAGCAAGCTCATAAATAAGATAAACCTCTTGAGTGTCCAGCATATTTAATCCTCCTTTTCACCACAACGTTTTCCACCATCATTTTGAGAAGCCTGCAAAGTAAGAGCCCACATCACAATGCCTTCATGAGTACTTTAGTAGATAGAACAAAGCCCTGCGCTCACTACGCGGGATGTAAGTTCCGTCTCAGGGTCAAACCAGAAAGGAAGCCTTAAAGGTGCGGGAGTGTGGCGGTGGTGTGACACTTTGGCGGGAACCTCGTACGACTCAGCGTTGCCACCTAGCGGGACTGCCTCTATAATACAACTTTACATACAAGTTACCAGCACAAGCCATAGGCAGTGACCAACGTGACGCGGATTTCTCAGCGTCCAAGATGGCACGAACGGTAAGATGTTGATTCAATTTTGGGTGGGTTCGTATCAAAATAGTCGTAATGGAAAATATTATCATATTCAATTAAAATATTATAGTGTATAGTATTATAGTGCAGGAAGCATCCATTTGGATGACCTTTTCAAAATGATCAAGGTGAAAAATGTTTTAATATTCATTTATAATAAAATATGTATCACAATGCCACTACATTGCTTCACTGTACCGAGAGTGCGTGATTAAAAGGCGACAATGTAGATGTGATACTTAAAAAAATTAGAAGATGATCGTGATTCTATTTGATTAGTTAATTCTTTATTGTGCAACCATTTCTGAGATTCTATACGGAATTTTTCCCAACTTATTTGAGAGTCCTTTTCGTGAGGAATATCTCTTGATGTGAAATGACCTCATGGCTTTACCAAGTAGCTCAAGGTGGTAGTGAAAAGCTAAAATATCAAGAATTAAACACCAAAAAGTATCATTTCAGAAGCTCCGCAAAAAGTATTTCTCTAAACCTTATCTTCTAAAAATTGATGCTAATTGATATTAACATTATTGTGTTGTCATAATTGTTTACTATGAAGCAACACACTTCCTTTCCAGAATTAGAAATTTGTCATGCGGGTATAGACTTCAACCCTCTGTAAATAAGAGTTTGAATTATAAAATAGTTCATTTTATTTTGTTTGTTTATCAAGAGAATATAACATAAATTACACCGTAAGCAGGATACAGTCCTATGCTGCCAGAAGTGGACGACCTAACGTCAGACCTGCTACCATGCGAGAAATGTTGTACAAAAATTGCGATACGGACACGCGACTCCTAGTTTACCAAGAGGCTAGTTGGAAAAACAGCATATGTAGCTTCATTGCATCTCCGTTCCTCTCCTCTCACTCAGCAAACCAAACAGCGTTTGAGTTTTAGTGCAAATCAAACAAGGGAAAGTTCCAAATATCGCTGAGATTTATTTTCCAAGAGTTAACACCAGAGGGACCATCGAATTTTTGAAATTCGATATGAGCTTTTCGCTGAAGGTGCATCGATTTTGCGCCAAGGCATGTAGACTTTTGTTAAAAGCCCCTGAGTTTGCATTGAAAGCCTTGAGTCTTATTTGAATGTGCCTACTTCCTCTTTATTTGGGATACTCAGGATTTTGGTTAGAAGTCCATGGATTTTCATTGAGATTGCCCGATTTCTTCGGCTGACGGCTTCCGAATTTCTTTGATCATTAAAACTATTACTGGAATACAGAGCTTGTGTTCAGTGGTTGAGTGCGAGCTGAGAAGACAAACATCCAGGGCTTCATTTAATGTTTGGTAAGAAAGCTACACGAACGCGGCTTTTGAAAAATCTGCTGAAGTTTAAACGAAATTATTTTGACGGCTTCAAATTTTTTTATTGAAATAAATTCATCGCAAATAGCACCGCGGAATACCTGCTCAAAATGTTTCACTAATGAAATGAATTACAGATGAAGTGGAATAAGTAATCAAAAATACAATTGCTCATAAATTAGACAACCCCTCGACACCGAGATTACGACATGCCCTTAGGGCAAAAAATAGAGAAATTAATTCGAATAAGAATGAATTGAAAGTCAAATGAGCGGGATCTTTAATGGGACTTTCCCCTGAATTATACTTCCTTGACGAGTTAGGAAGCATAATGCCATAATTCCAAGGAACAAATCCAGAGCCGAATTGCGTTGTGCTTTTAATATCTGTTTAAAAACCCGCAGGTCAACGGGAAGCGGATCCCCTATCTAGGTGGAGGCTCAGGTCGATGGAGATCAGAAATAATATTTTATTGCACACGGAAAAATTTTGGTAAAGTTAAAACTTTCAATTGATCAAGAAAATGAATGCCAACACAAAGAACCTTACGCTTACTTTCGTGCACAAGCATGATATTCGATTCGATTGTACGGCTACGCGTAGAATTTTTTAAACTTCAATGTGATAAGATCACGCAATCCAGTAATGAGTCAGAGTTTCAAATCGAACATGAAAAAGTTGCTGTTAAGATCCCGACCTGAGTCTGAGAGGGAGTCCTATGAGTGCAAGACCGTGGCTGTCACGAGCCGCGTGTTGAACTGAGCAGAAGAGAGAGCTGCAGGGTCTGTTCAGGTCCACAAGTTCACTTACTTTAGCGAACATTAGGCCGGACGGCAGCGAAGGCCAGCGGCGCTGCAAAGTCGACAGCTTTCGAGGCGCGCCTGCGACGGCGCACGGCAATTTGTCCCGGAAAATGCATGCGAGTTTTGATCGTGTGAACTAAGGACAAAATTACCGACGTGTCAAGTAAGGACAAAATTGTAAACGTGTAGAGTGAGGATAAAATCGTAGACGTGTTTACTGAGGATGAAATTGTTGACGTGTAGAGTGAGGACAAAATTATGACGTGCAGAATGAGGACAAAATTATGACGTGCAGAATGAGGACAAAATTGTGTCGTGTAGTATAAGGACAAAATGGTAAACGTGTAGAGTGACGAAAAAATTGCAGACGTATCTATAAAGTGATTACAAAATCGTAGGGCTGTAGAGTGAGGATAAAAAAATGTCGTGAAGAATGAGGACAAAATTATGGCGTGTAGAGTGAGGGCAAATTATGAAGTGTAGAGTAGGGACAAAAATATGATGTGTAGAGTGAGGATAAAATTATGGCGTACAGAGCGAGGACTAATATATGACGTGTAGAGTGCGGACTAATATATGACGTGTAGAGTGGGGAGTACAATATGACGTGTAGAGTGAGGACTAAAATTTGACCTGTAGAGTGAGGACTACAAAATGGCGTGTAGAGTGAGGACTAAAATACGACGTGTAGAGTGGGGACAAATATATTATGAACAGGTACATTCGGGACCCAAATAACGTTCAGTCCGTCGCCCCACAGACCCACTGCATTAGAATATCAGTTCTAGCCTCAATTGTATCGTTAAAAAATTGCCAATGGGTTCTGAGAACGGTGACGTAACCAGAAAGAAGGAAAATAGTTTTTGGTTTTGATTTTATTGAGTATTTTTGGTGTATGGCGCTAGAAGGGCACGAAAAGTGTGTTAAAGTGAGTTACCTTTTTAGTTAAAGCCTTGGCTACTAGCGGGGAACACAGATGAGAGGCGCCTTAAAATGAGATGGCGAATTTTTTGGTCTAACGAAAGTGAAGTGAAATAACAAATGAACAAACGTATTTTTAAACTGAGATAAAATGAAAGAACTATTGTTCATAGACTGGAAAATTCCAAATAATTTTACTTATTTCTTATTTTGTTTAGGTTTTCTTTAAGCAACAAATGTGTCAGATGGTTTGTCGCAGTTTGTTTTAGAGCAGTATTCCACGTAACATTATCAAGAATGATATTCAAACCGTTAGTCAACTATTCGCTGGGCGATGATTTTTTTGTTAAGGAGCAAGACTACATGAAGAAGCAATGTTTTGATCAGTATTCATTTTTGATCAAACGATAATGAGGAGTTTTACCACCTCAATGGAGACTGCAAATTACCAGAAGCCTGCTGTCGTCAGGGCTGTAAATGAAAATAGGGTTGCAATGTCCGTAGACTAATGCAGCATGATGCCTTCTCGCCGACCGCAAACAAGTACGACTCCAACGATGGTGAACCTATAGCTAGAAACTAATGCTGCTGCTTGCGTGTGCCCGCTAGCTTGGAAGCTCTCGAGGTGGCACATCGATTCAGAGTTCAAAAAGATCAAAACGGGACCTAACTTGCATAAGGTGATGTACATTAAGTAACCGAAGCAGGGAGACTATGTGCGTATCATGATCATAAAGAATCCGAATCTTTCACTCGTACGTAAGAATGTATCGCGCACAAAAGTACTATAAGACGCACACTCTATGAGTTTCATAGGAACGAAACCAGGCACATTGATTATCCGACGCTCTATAGCTTCGAAATGATTCTTAACTTCTTAAGATTGAGACCAATATACTTTCAACACATAATACTGCCTCATCGCAGCCGCAGGCTACCGCTTGTACATATCACAAAATTCTATAATATTTGGTTTGCAATAACTTAGCGGGAATCTTTACAAAAAAGAGAGATGAAACTAATGCTAGTTCAATGAAATTACTGAGTACAACATTTTACCAAAAGATAGCTGTCGTAATTCCACTTTTTTCCTTGAAGAAAAAAATGTCTGCGCTTCCTCTGACTGACACCATCTGTGCCACACGAGTTCTGGGGCCGTCAGGACAGCCTGAGTCAGCTTTGTGCCCTGTACTGCTGTACTTTGTGCTGGGCTATGTACTGGCTGTGTACTGAGCTGGATTCTGGCCTGTGTACTCTGCTGTGTAATGCTCTGTGTGTTGAGCTGCGTACTGGGCTGTGTACTATAGGCTGTTTAGTGTGCTGTGGCCTGCATTGTGTAGTACACTGCACGGTACACGTTACCCAGGGTATGGTACACAGCACCTTGTATACAGACCACAACCTGAATAATTTCAGCTTCGACTACCTCCGACGCAGGTGATGCCTTATTTGAACAGAACACATTGAACAAGTGCAGTAACACTGCAAGCTAAAAGCATTTGTAAACCTTACTAAATTAAAATATTCTTCATGTTACTTCAATCAAATGTTACAATTACACTCACTCAACCACACAGAACACGGATTGCCTCATAGCGGAGCGCGTGTCTGCTTTCCTCACTTTAGAAAGCAATAGTGAAGCGTAAAATTTTCAATACTATAATCGGAATTAGCGACAGGAAAACTCTATAAGCTCCTCACGAGGTGGAGCTGAGGAGGGCGGGCTTGGCTGTCCGTCCAAATCAGCCTCCCCTCCGTCTCTTTTTGCGCTGTTTCTCGACGGCGGAACTGATTTGCCGCGAGCATTTCCCGGTAGTTTCACGCGCCACAGCAAAATACTCTCAATTTCCGGCGCGGTAACGGACTGGCGCGCCTAGGCAGCGCGCTTAAACTAGGGGAGCTACTCACGTGTCACTCACTGATCATTAGCACTCATTTGACTGAAGGTTACGTCCGGGCTATTCAGTGGTACTTGGAGTCTTTTGACTGAAGGTTACCTCCTGCCTCTGAGTGGTACTTGGAGTCTTTTGACTGAAGGTTACGTCTGTGCGTGTATGTGCGTGTATGTGTGTGTGTGTGTAACACGAACAGATACGATACCTGGAAGTTGTTTGTTCGACGATTCTCTTTCTTGATCGATATGTTTATGCGTATCCATGTGCGTACATGTGTATGTATACACATAATAATTACACTTATATGTGTGCTCTGCCCCCATTTGCACGCGTGTCCGAATGAAGGGCTCGACAGAGCTGCCGCCTCTGGATGTCCTCACACGCACAGAGGGCATCTAACTTAACGCACATGCGAATTTACTGTGATGTTATAGGAATATATCGTCTTACAACATATATGGTTATCACATGCAAAAATTGCAATCTTTTCTAGGGCCATACCTACTTCTCAGGTCCCAACTTAACACCTGTAAATTAGAATAGCGCAGCGAAAAAAGCGCAAGCACACCTTGCATGTTTTTCGTATGAATGTTGTTTCTAGTTTATTTTCCAGCCAATTCCATCAAGGTACAAAAATTCAGTCATTGCGACAGTCATTTCTCATTTCCTTCCGCATGTCACGCTCCAAAGTTTTCTTCTCTTGTTCAGATGTAGCTCCAGTTTTACTCGCCCTTGAATTGCATTTACGAGTGTAGAAAACCTGCTCCCCACTGCAGATATGCAATCTACAACGGGAGGCAAGTTCCAATTACTCCACAGCCGCCCTTCCTGTTGGAGGTCGTCGGAATCTTTGAGTTCCGTGGGAACTTCGCGACTTTCTCATCTAAAGGGAACCTCGTTAACCGATACTGCGTGAATTCCTCTCTATCTAGCGCTCTAAAGTGTCCTTCACGCGATCAGTCAAGGTCTGAAGACAGAGTCAAAAGACACCCAATCATCGACATCGAATATTAAATTTACTCTCTATTTTGATGTCGGGTCTAGTACCTTGACTTCCGGTCTGACTGGACAATACAAAGCAAAGTTAGCACTCGATGCCCATATTTAGGTGTCCCATATTTAGGATTAATGATTGTCTCTTTGAAAAACTGGGCTGCGAGACATTCACCAGAAAAAGAACAGCAGTCCTGGACTGCGATGCAGACTTGAATATTAAGAAACATACATTGGCACAGAAGCCAATGCACATTCATGTTGGTGCTCGTCCTTAATGGAGAAGTTCTCTGACAGAGAAATGTTTTATCGCCAACATTGCTGAACTGTTCTTCAAACAAAAAATCGAGATATTGAGGCTGTTTCAGCAACTTATCAGTTGATTCAGGCCACAAAAAGCGGTGATGATTGCATGATTTTATGACTCCATGCTTGTAATCCTTATGACTTGTGGTGAACGTGTGGTGTGAGAGTCCCTGATCCAGAAAACGATGCAGAAATTAAATTGCATCAGCGGTCTTGAGTAACGAGTAGCATAGTTTCTAAAATAGGAGTGC
This sequence comes from Orchestia grillus, assembly GCA_014899125.1. Lineage (NCBI taxonomy): Eukaryota > Metazoa > Arthropoda > Malacostraca > Amphipoda > Talitridae > Orchestia > Orchestia grillus. The sequence continues at coordinate 48,813 of VOMN01013013.1, forward strand.
ATTTTAAATTGCAGTATGAGGAGAATTGTTCCTCATTTTAGATAATCACTAGACAACACGTGACCCGTCGGATCAAACCGTATCCAGAAATATATCCGATGCAGTTAGGTCAGTATCCACAATACAGGATTAAACGAAGAGTATAAATTTCGAATATCTCAGATCCGACAGACAAACGCGTATTGATTTACCAGAAGTAACACCCGTCAACTTTAAATAAATTAGAAGTTAAAGAAACTAGGGTGCTCGCTACTAAATATAGATGGATAAACGGCAAGGGTCGTTATGCAACTATTCTTGTTTTATCAATAACACAGTCCTTAATGTGTTCGTCGTTATTTCAGATGACAGTGTGCGTGCTGGTGGTGGTGCTAGTGGGCGCGTCAGTCGCTGTCCCGACTGAGTCACAGAAGACCGGCAAGTCAGCACAACGACGAGTCACTTTCAGGGACAGGGACCATGACGATAACATCATTCACGGAGGCAGCACCATCAGCGACTTCGACAGAAACAGCTTCGTCACCCCCAACCCAACCCGCGTGGTCACAGTGCGCACGTCTCCTGGTATCCAAATTACGCCAAGCCTCTCCGATGGCTTTTTGCTGAATCAGGGAAGCCCCTTTGGAGGCATCGTGCCTACCAACGGACTTCTGGGCAGACAGGGGCTAGTTGGTGGTAGCGGTTTTGGAATCGGGGACGGCAACAGTTTTGGACTCGGGAGCGGCGGTAGTTTTGGACTCGGGAACAGTGGCAGTTTTGGACTCGGGAGCGGTGGCAGTTTTGGACTGGGGGGCGGTGGCATTCTCGGACGTATCGATCCCCGCAACCTTGACCTTATCGTTGCCCGCAACCCCAGCATAATCCTTCAGTACCCTGAGATTCTTTCTCTGTATCCCCACCTGCTCCTCCAGTACCCACAACTAACCATTCAGTATCCCCATCTGAGACAATATGTCGATCCCCGAATCCTTGGTTTCGGAGGGAATGTCGGCTTCGGAGGAAATGTTGGTTTCGGAGGAAACCAATTCCCCTTCCGTAGAGTCTTCCCGTCTAATTTCGTTGGGGGTGGAATTGGTGGACTCAACAATTTCGACAGGTTCAACAGCTTCAACGGCCTGCAACAACCTTTTGGTGCAAACACCTTCGGCACCGGGTTGGATTTCAACCAGCCTATTGATATCAACGGCTTCAACAGGCCCGTCTTGTCCACCATATCACCCATCGCAGTCACCACTCTCAGCCCCTTCAATCGCAACATTCGCTTCAACAAAAAGTAGTCAACTTTAGTGCAGTGTAGATTCACTACTCCGATTGTGAGATAAAAGGGGCAGATATTCTTAACCTAGTTAACTTTACTTATTCCTAAGATCTTTCAGGTTTAGGTAGGTTAAGACGCTATTCAGCAGACTGCTGGATTGGGCCGTGAAAGAATTGAAGATGTCGCAAACTTTGCACTGAATTTGCAGGTTAAATTTTGCTTAGCACATCAGAACTTCACGCATCCATTCCTGGATCTAGGAGAGGGTTTCAAAAATTCTGCTTCCGATTTCGTTAGAAATATTCAATTCATATTCTATTTTACGAAACACCACTCTTTATTCGCATGCAAATTTCTGACTGACTTCAAAAATATGACAGCAAGGAGACAATGTATTTTTGTTCAAACAACAAACGCATTTTTGTCAAAAACAATTCAAGTAGTTATTAAAATCCCTACCTTATCATGACAACAATAAAGTTCTCAAGATACGAAAAAGCTGAAAATGATTAGGCAAAGAAATTGTCCATACTGTCTAGTTTGCAGCTTGCGGTAGTAGCGTTTTGTTAAATGATATCAAAATGCAGAGTGGTGTTCCCTCACAACACTACGTGGGATTTGGTGACGATGTGGTACTACTTGATCTTTTGTGATCAATTGATCGGATGTGACCATGAGGTCATAGCTGACCATGTATAATGAATAACACTATGCAACATGATTTTCGATCCTGATAATTACTCCTTTTATTGAAAAACAATAAAAATATCTATAACTTCTATCAAACTTTTCTTGTGTATTATACTTGTATCATATTTATTACTGGTATTATATTGAGGAAATGCATCCCTGAAAATTCAATAAACCTCACCCCAGAAGCAAAATCCTCGCAATAATTTTTTTATCTTGTTTGGTAATAAAGAGCGGGAAATTAGTAACCTATCCAAGCAACAAGCCGACCGTAAAATTCTGTCCCATTGTGTGCTGCAGAATACATACCGTCATGCAAGGCCTTGAATGGAATTCTGGCATTAGTTTTCCAGCTCACGCAGACTTTGTTTGCTTTGTTCTTTGCGTGGCTTGTAAAATAACTAAGAAATTTCCTCGAGCTCGTTTAGCTTCGCCACGTCTTTTGGCCCTAAAATTATATTTAGTGTTATAGGTACTAATTAATAGCTTGTTAGTGCTACTTAATAAGAAAAACTGTTAGCTCCGTTGGTAATAATAAGTTATTAATTATTACATCAGTTAATTATAACTAGCATAACAATGCTATAGTTAACGATAAATAACTCGTGAGTGTGGAGCTAACGATAAAATGCACGACGTAACATGATTGTTGTTCATGGCTGTTAAGTAATATTTCATAACTTCTTCTATTGCAAACCCATTAAAAGAACAAGTTCGTATTCCCAGAAAACTTGGAGTTTGCGCGGTATACTTGTAATATATTTATTACTGGTATTATATTGATGATTAGTTAATTTGAAACTTCATTGACCTGACCATGTCTGCAAAGTTCTAGCATTAATTTTTGTACTTTGTTTAGTTGTAAAAAAAATGGTTTTAAACCAGCAACGAAACAAAAGTGTAATTTAGTGTTATAAGTTCAGTAATCTACCAATCAATACAGTACTCTAACTCTGATCTTCTAGTAATCTTGTTAGTAACCGTTCACACTCTTCAGTAATATCATAGGGCACTGAAAAATCACTAGAGGCTCAAACGGTGCATTGAAATTCTTCGAAATATTATAACTTATTATGAGTTTTGGATGCTATCTTGGATGCGAGATTGGTACATAGCTATAGTTTTCACTTTATTTTTGTTATTATCTCCTGAGAGCTTCAGCGCTCGGATAGGAAAAACAATTATTTCCCAACTTGACAAAGATCCCACTAGAGCTAAGCAATGATTAGGTAAAGAAAACTGAATCCATCCAGCTAAGAAAATGGAAAAATAAACTAAAATAAGAGAGAGCATTGATTGAAAAAAGAAAAAAGTTTTTTGCTCAAGAGGTCATATGGGGTCTAGTTGATTACCAATACATAGTGCGCTAGTACAGCAGTTATTTTCCTTACAAGAATTCAGAACTTTGTTCAGTCTCTGATGGATAGTCGATAGTTTAAAGAAATATAAAGATCACTGAAGAAATATTTAGAAAGTATTTATGCTAAACATTCGAATCTCATTACAATTGCAACGAATACCTACGAAATTATTACATACATACATTCTTGACCTGCAAATCCGAATTTTATTAAAAATGCAAGCTTTCGAAACGTTCTCAATAGCCTGAATTCTTCTTGATTCCTAATTAGCGCATCTTATTTAACGAATAATGAACTGCTTATTTTTGAGTGATTTTGTTAGGAGAACCAATTTTACCTTCATATCCTGGTTTTTCTCTTATTTTCCAATCAGTTTACTTTGTGTTCACGTGAGTTTACTTTGTGTTCTCGTATGTAAGCTTTCTTGGTGTTCAGCTTTCTTTGTGTTCTCATCAAATAGAAAAAAGGAAGAAGACTCGTTTATTCCAAAATTAGTCACAAACGAAGCTTGTAATATTGGAGTTTTCGTTCGGTAAAATGACGACCTTAAAATTAAAATGTGGAAATCGCAATGGAACTTCTGAGAGGGATTAGTGAGGCTACAATCTAATAATTAAGGGCGGAAGTCACGTATAGACTTCAAATTGTGATTCATAATTCTATGCTAAGCACGAAAAGTGATATAATAAACTCTAAAAAATTGTCTGGTCTTTGTGCATACATCTTAAAACAAAAATTAGAGTTCAAAGATGGCCTATTGCAACCTAGGTCTTCTTATAAAGAGTGGCCCAAAAATAAGGTACCCCTCACTGATATCGGTAGCACTGATACGTAAACAAATGTTTAGGACACAATGTCATGAAAGGGTACCTTATTTATGGATCATCCTGTACATAAGATAGACCGCAAAATGATAACAAACGAAGTCATGACTCATGCAAAATATTTTTAGTATTTACACCGCTTAATACTGATACTTATTGCAACACAGGACGGAAAAGAGTTGTATCGCAAATGATTACGCATATGAATGTAAGACATCTGTTTTTCACTAAGTTTAAAACGCTTATTTTGTGTTCACGTCAGCTTGGTTTGTGTCTCACCCTCCAAGCAAACGTAGTCCCAATGTCAATAATGTACTCGGGTGAAATTCTTGTAAAGCGCTGAAAAGAATAGTAAATAGGGGAAAAAAGGGAAAATTTTCAGTTTTGAAGTAACTTCTCAAAACGATAGCAACTCTAAAAACTTCGCGAGAATAACGTAAAAATTACATGTGAGGTAAATATTTACAGTATTTAATGGTAGCACTTTTGAAAATGCAATCCCCAACCTGCATGGCAAATACATAGCTCTGAGCCTACTCCCTCAACGGCACTAGAATTGAGGTACATGTGCGAGTTTCAAACCGGTCTTCGAACTGCAACTTTCATAAATGAAACTCCTCCATTTTTAAATTGCTACTTGAACTTCATGACTAAAATCAAGTACTGGAATGAGTTAATAATGGCATTGTACAGCTATCGACTACTTCACAAGTGCCAGAGAACCTCCCGCTGTGTTCAGAGGCCTTGAGGCAGATATCCCTTATCAGTTGAGACACGTTCAGAGGAGGCGCTGAGGTCGCGGTTTGTCCCTCGCCAAAGGACCGTCCGTTGCGTCCCACGTTCTTGTCAGATAGCACAACTGTGACGCCATTGTGTCACGATGGGGAGCTGTCGTTTCCTTGACGATCCAAAGACTTTAAGCAAACTTAAATAGTACTGATGAGCAGAGCTGGGCAGCGCTACTTTGAAATGTAGCGCTGCCCACCTCTGCCTATGGTATTCCTACGGGCAGAGCGGCCGCTACATTTCATGAAATGTAGCGGCCGCTACATTTCAAAGTAACGCTGCCCACCTCTGCAGTGATCAGTTGCTTTTTGTGCACTAATCAATTCCTCCGGAAAACATCCGTCGATGGGGTAGTATTCATTTGCAGCATAGCTTTGATAGTTGTGCTTACTGAGCAAAATCTCAGCAACGAAAATGTTCTAAAAAATAAACGTGAGCACCTTTGTGGTTGCCCTTTTTTGGCGGTTATTTAAAAAAAAATGTTAACTATTTCCAAAACTCATTCCCTCTGAGTAGTATTCCTCGATCTGTCACTTCAGATTAGTAACTTAACTTCGGTTTTACATAGTCCTTGTTGCTGATCTACAACTCAGGATCAGATGAAAATACACTCAGTTGATTTCGTGCCTTGTCGCCGGTGAGCGTCAGTCAGTCCTTCATATCTTTGGAGTGCCTCCATGAACCACAAGGTGGTATTCATGATACGCACCTTAGCCCAACAACTCTCATGGAACCGCACAAGCTCTGCCTGATGTTCTGTGTTAATAAAATTATTTAAGTATCACACTTTTTTTTAAAGTTAAGATGAAAGCTAGAGGAAACATACTGTTTCTAAAAAGTTTAATAAAAGCTAGAGCTTCCGAAGTTTTTCTTTGCTCATTCGCAGTAGTCTGCGAAAACATCGAAAAAATACATGTTAAAAGAACAGTTACGTAATTGCTGCGTTACAAAAGTTTTGCAACAGAGACCTGGCGTGGTGAGAAAAAACACAGTTAACATCTGCACGCCTTTAATTAAGTTCTACGTCACTGCAGAGAGCTGTACTTGGCATTCAGCGTGAATGTTGCGGACACTTTTAGGCCCTGCATGAGTATGGAACTTTTGAAACTTTTCCAGCTTGTCTGTACCGACACTCCATCGCTCGAGTAACAATTGGATTTTTTCTCATGAACAAGTGATTTTCCATATCTTTTCAGGAACTTTCCTTTATGACTCATAAAAAATTTATATAACTTACTGTAGCAATAGACATAAAAAACATATCAACAGCTCATTCAATTTACACGGGAGATTTGTGGTGTTAAATTCAACTGAATTTTAGCCGTAGAGTAATAATGACACATCAGCAGGACTGACATCACACGCCATCTCCCTGAATGAGCCTGACGCGCTGGTGCGCCTGGCTGTAAAGTAACGACTGCTGCTGTGCGCAGGTCATTTGGAATTCCCCCTTCAGGTGCGCCTGAAATTCCCTATCAGCCGCCCCTGAAATTCCTCCCTCAGCTGCGCCTGAAATTACCCCTTCAGCTGCTCCTGAAATTACCCTTTCAGCTGCGCCTAAAATTACCCCTTAGCTGCTCCTGAAATCACCCCTTCAGCTGCCCCTGAAATTACCCCGTCAGCTGCCCCTGAAATTCCCCCCTCAGCTGCGCCTGAAGTGCCGCAGCGAGCGTGTGTGTGTGGCACACAGCGTCCTGAGATCACAAGAGAGAAGCGAAAGCTGACAGTGGCTGGGAAGACATGTTAATATCCAACTAATGTCTGGAGACTTTGTTTCGGACTTGAGATGACTTGGTTTTGTTCCTGATTCCTGCCTCCCTGAGGCCGAGGCTCGGCGTCATTGGTGCCAGATTGAGACGAAATATCGATAAGAATTAAAACAGCTCTCACTTCTCACCGCTCGTGAGAATCGGCTGCAGTGAATTTAGAATTCAAACACCCGTTAAATACTAAACTGAGGACGATAAACTTCATTTATTAATTTAACAAGGAGTTATATATATGCAACACACNTATATATATATATATATATATATATATATATGATACGTGTCTCTCTATTTCCTTCTGACGAGTTCTACAAAGCACCGAGTTTCAAACTTAAAAGTATGCATATGCAAAGAGTGTCCGTAAGTAACATGTACATCAAGTTTAAATTCTGCTAGACCACCCGTAACCCGGTGGGTCACTATTCTAAGTCCTGTTTGAGCCTCTAAGGATTCTTCTTTACTTTTTAACAGATATCCAAAGCGTAATAAAATAATTAACACGCTTTAGCCTCAACAAACATGGCATAATTGAATTTTATCCATGACACGATTGAATTTTTGTACCTCTGGTTAAAAATCTCTGATTTTTTAAAAGTTCCATCGCCCTTATCTATCCTCATGTTTACAGGAGTTGAACTGTTTCATGTTGAATCGGTATCACAGATACATAATACTATGATACAGTCGATATGCACATTCCCCCCCTGCATTCTCTTCTACGCACAAGGCTGCGTGTGCGTCGTCACGACGCAGTCCGCACTGCCGGACTGAATTCTGCCTCTGTTGCACGCACCGCGAGAAAACCATAGCCAAAACCATAGCCAAAACCATAACCAAAACCATAACCGAAAGCATAACTATAACGCGCGTAACAATTCCGTTACCTCCAGCAGCGTGGCGGGCACTGGCGCCGCCGAGGGTGAAAGGAATACTTTCCATAGCGAGTGTTTCGCGTAGAATAATAGAATAACATATTTTCCCCCGCTTCGGTTGACGCAATAACTCGGCAATGGCCCGCCGGGTGCGTGAAAATTGCCTGCCTCGAAACGCGCGGCCAGTTTTGTTTATCCGTACGAGTGTTGAACGCACAGCAGTGGAAACACGTATTCAATATATAGATAATCATATTCATTTTGAAATTTGTCTATTACCCAAATACACGGAAGTCGCAGCTGGAAGAGTGGGGAACCAGCTTCATTTCTTCGTCTACTCTTTTCATCGGACCAGAGAGAGAGATCTGAGGAAATGTTGACAAAATCAACGCAGGCGCCTGCGCACAGCGAAAGTCATTAAAACCATCGCGCTCTGTTTTGTCCAACAAATCGCCTGCCTCGTGCACTTCATCATAACTCTAGCAGCGTCGCAGGAAACCGTTGTCGCAACGGCTCATTTTTCACCAGCACACACTCGTACTCGCTCGCACACACTCGTACACGCTCGCACACACTTGTACGCGCTCGCACACACTCGTACACGCTCGCAAATATTCGTATCGTGTGTGGAATTGTACCGTGTATCATTTGCATCGTGGGGAATTGTCCTGTGTAGAATAGTGCCGCGTAGGAATTGTACCGTGTTGGGATGGTAACATATAGAGATTGTACTGTAGGGATTGTACCGCGCAGGGATTGTACCGCGCAGGGATTGTACCGCGCAG